>CM032818.1:645767-690767 GCA_019155185.1 Beaufortia kweichowensis
CTTTTGATGGTGTTTTCTCACTGAAATTTGGTCCATCACCTTTGGAGGCATCACTCCTTAAGGAGCTAGAACTGATCGCGGGTGATGCCAGTCTTTTACTAATAACACAGCAAGCAAGGACAGAAAACATTTTACTACAGGAAAAGATTACCTCATCAACTGTGTTAGTAAAATTCAGTCTAAAGATGTGACCGGCCAATAAGAAACACACTTGGAAATACCTTTTGATGGAGTGTTTTTCTCACTTTAAAAATTTGGTCCATCACCTTTGGAGGCATCACTCCCTCAAAGACCTGGGAACTGGATCTGGGTGATTCTTTGATCTTTACTAATAACACAACAACAGAGACAGAAAACATTTTACTACAGAAAAAGATTTCATCAACTGTGTTAGTAAAATTCAGTCTAAGTGACCGCTAATAAGAAACAGTCAAGAAACACTTTGGAAATACCTTTTGATGGTGTTTTCACTGAAATTTGGTCCATCACCTTTGAGGCATCATCTCTTTAAAGACACACCAGACACAGAACGCGGGTGATCTTGATCTTTCACTAATAACACAACAACAGAGACAGAAAACATTTTACTACAGAAAAAAGATTTCATCAACTGTGTTAGTAAAATTCAGTTCTTTACGTGTGACCGCAAAATACAGTAAGTAAAAACACACTTGAAATACCTTTTTGATCGCGGGTGATACTGTTCATAGAACGAAAACATTTTACTACAGAAAAGGATTTCATCAACTGAAGGTAAAATTCAGTCTGACCGTCAATGAAACGCTTGAAATCACAAACATACAGAAATACCTTTTTGATTAATTTGCTTCCTTAAAGAAGACTGATGCGGGTGATACTGATTTATTAAGACACCAGAGTCATACTGATTGGTTTTATGGTGGAATGGATCACGCTTGGAACTTCAAAAACTCAGGCCTCATTTATTGGCATTACATGTGTAGAAAGAGCCAATGTAGCTGGGATGGCATGAGGGGTAAATGATGGGGTAATTTTCATTTCCAACTATTCCTTTAATCCGGGCAAAAGTAAACATTGTCAGGGCAGATACACCCTGCGTCCGAAATCGCATACTCGGACTCTACATACTGAATTAGATAAGGTATCTACTTTTCGACCATGAAAACAGTACGTTCTATATAGTATGTGAGAGCGCAGTATGAATACATACTACATCGCCATGTTTCACTGTCATGTGACCCGTATGCTCTTTGACCTATGACGTTTTCACAGCAGCCACGAAATAACGCGTTGTTAAATCGGCACCATTTAATCACAAAAATATCATTTTTGGTACTTACACATACAAAGAGAAAATTGCCTTACAAGTTTCTGCTTTTATGGTTTATTAACGTTTAAAATATCGTCGGCTCCTGTTGCATCATGGGATAGAACCGTGTCCATCCAATGCACACTGCCAAATCTCACCAGAAACAGTGAACCATCAGGGTATTTCTCCCGTACTGTTTTTTTGCATACTATTCATGATGTCCCATCACACTCATACTCATTTTCGCATACTTTATAGTATGGAAGTAGGCGATTTCGGACGCAGACACAGTCTTACCTCTGTTCCTCTGGAAGATTCATCTCCGAGGTAGATCTTGTTCTTCTGACGTCACATCAGACAGCTGCTATAGCACTGATTTATTTGTTTTGATGAAGACGCTCATGACCTGGAGACACAGATTGTCAGTGTTAAATACAAAATCAGTTCAGAGAGATAAATGCGGAAAAAAGAGGAAAATTAGACATATAGAGTAAAACAACAACACCACCAATAAATAACATTACAAATATAATGACGTACTGCACCACTAAAACATGTCTTCAGACTAGAGATTCCTACGGCACTAACTATGCTGTATTTACCTCAGTCTTTATTTCTCAGCTATAAATGACTGAAACAAACTGTAACACATTATGAAAAACATCTCAAATGAAACGAATAAATATCAACACATGCCGGATAATCGGTAGATTACAGAAGCGGACGTTGAAACTCGGTAACACAGTTACAACAGTAGATGTTACCACAATAAACATGTGCTAAGTTGCTTTTAAACCAGGAGAATACGCTTTTTAATATAGTTTGAAGGTGCTGTTACTGTTTATCTACAATTAAATCCGTTATTCAATGTTTTCCTGACTGACTTTCCACCGTTGGAAGATCTACGTCACGTCTTCCCCTCAACGAACTTTCGTTTGGTTCGAGATGCCGCAGATCTTTAAACTTGTCCACATAAAACATACTGTCCCTCTTTCCTCAAGTTATTTTAATATGCACTAAATTTGTCATTTCTATGACTAATTTACTTTCTTTCCGGTCAGAATGACGCGCTGAGTAACAGCTGACCGCGCCACACCTAAATCAAAGCGCGGAGTAACTAAGTAACAGCTCACCGCGTCACACCTGAAGCTCGAGGCGCGCAGTGATATAAAGAAAGATCAAAGATCACTTCAAATAGGAAGTAGTCCCGGTTAGTTCCGTGAAACTAGTATACTATAGTCCTACACATCTTTATGTTCACAAATATATATATTTAATCATCTCCCACAATAATCATTTAAAATATATGCACCCAAATATTATTATATTAGTCATATGCATTTTTTGTTTAAAAATATTTATCCAAAATATAAATTTAGGGAGTGGAATGTCTGTGAAGCAGCTGCTTTTTCATTGCCTCTAAGCTTATTAGTTTAATTTTATTTAGATGTAGATAACTGAACATGTAAAACTGTGACTACACTTAATTTACATGGCGGTCACATACAGATAACTGTGATTTGTGATTTTCATTTAAGACACGTTTACATAAAGACAAATATTATTGTGGTCATGCATTCATTTAAATTACGATTACATAAATGTAACCTGATTTTTGAAGCACTAAAACTTACTTTTTAGTAGTACGTCTTCGACATCTTCTGTATGAATCTTACTTTCGGTTTCTCTAACTGCAGTCAGACAGGGACCGACTAAACCAATAAGACATGTAACCAATAAACAGGTATTCGGACCCTTTTAACACCCATGAGCCTATACGATTCATATCTCATGTATTAAACTTTTATCATATTTTTTTTGGGTCGTGATATCTCCTTCAAAGCCAAAGAGTTGACGTTATTATTACGTGTGCACCCCTATTGAGGTTTAAAGTGGACCGTTCCAACAGCTCGATGAATGGCTAAAAGAATCTCATCAAGTGATGATATGTTAAAACTCTTGACCCTTTGTGGCCTATTTCATCTTCATAAATGTAAAGTTACTGATTATATGCCCAATTTTAGGATCCTTTGTATTGATTTGAAATTATTTTATGAATCTCTCTGCTCAGAAAGCTGCTAAAACAACCGTTTTGATGGAAAAAATTGGGTAGTCTTTGAGTATTTTTGAAGTTTGCAGTATTGAAATATTGAAGTTGATATTTTATGTGTAATTTATTTATTATTATTATTATTATTATATATTTTTTATTACTACTTTTGTTTAGGTAAATATTGTTGTGTATTTTGACTGTGTGTGTTTTTTTAGTTTTGTTTTTTTGTTTGTTTCTTTGCTTTATTTTTTGCCTTGACTGTATCCCCTGTGATTGATATTTGTTTAATTAAAAAAAAAGAAAAGAAAAAAAAGTCAAAGTCAACTTTATTGTCAATTCTGCCACATGTTCAGAACATACAGAGAATTAAAATTGCGTTTCTCTCAGACCCAGGGTGCAAACAGATCACACAAAACAAAAAACAATAGATACAAAAAACAATAGATACAAAACAAAACGTAGTGCAAACAGTGCAGATATAAAGTGAATAGTGCAGAGTTAAGTTAAGTTAAAGTGACGAAGCAAAACTGTTTGAGGGATACAGTACAAAATGATGAGTGAGGTGGGTCATGGGGTAATGCTGCCCGTGTGACTGAACCTGTGAAGGTGGGTGGGGAGGAGGGGGTGGGATGGATATGACAAAGGGACAGAGTGGTGTCCTATAAGAGATGGCCTATATGTCAGTGTAAAAGGATGAATTTGATTAAACGAGACTCACAAACAATTGATATACGTGAATGGGAAATTGTGACCTATCGGTTCTTTTTGCAGTGTCTTAAGTTATTACTCCACCTCCTGGCCATCATCATTAGAGAAGGTGCTGTATTTATTTATTACACACTATATTTGGACATATACAGTGCCTTGAAAAAGTATTCATACCCCTTGAACTTTTTCACATTTTGTCACCTTTCTACCACAAACTTAAATATATTTTATTCAGATTTTATGTAACAGACCAACACAAAGTAAACCATTTTTAATGTGCTACTTTGTGTTGGTCTGTTACATAAAATCTCAATAAAATATATTTAAGTTTGTGGTAGAAAGGTGACAAAATGTGAAAAAGTTCAAGAGGTATGAATACTTTTTCAAGGCACTGTATTAGTTGACTTAAGATGTCAACTAATTTTAATATCAAACAGAAACAAAAAAACATACAGTACAAAAATACACAAAAGTTAGTGTAAGTGCCATAGTGATATGCATGTGTGTGTAATTATATTTACATTTATTCACTTTTAAACACTTTTATCCAAAGTGATTAACACAGTGTGTTAAAAACATGCTGCTATCAGCTGTACTGTATGTCCTGGATATCTTGATTGACACGAGTTTCGTCCAATCAGCAGTAAGCATTCCAACAAAGTACCTACCTCATCCAGTTTGTGCCATTTGTCATCGTGTTTTATAACATGTTACTTCGTTACCAGAATTGTTGTTGTGTTTTAAGGTCTGTAAATTTGGGATTGTGTTTTTAGATTTGTCTTTTCTTGTTTTGTTTTGCACTTCTAGACCACTTAAACGCTTTCGTTTTCAGATAATCCCAGACCCTGAAATATGAACAAAACAAATGATTCTTAACACATTTTTAACCAAATCTATATAAATCTCAACCTACTGCACCATTTGTGAAGGCGTTTGCATGTAGATATCTGTAATTGTGATAAGGAATAAATAAATCATGATGACACAATTCACACTTTAGTTTAAATAGTACATATAGACATTTGTATTCTAATAGTAAAACTTAGGTTGCAATAGTAGCTCATGGTGAAAATGGATAACCAGTATAATGGTAACCGGTTTTGGATAACCGGTGTATAACCGGTTACAACCTGCCCTACATGTTCAAATGAATACAAAACGAATGTAAAAGTAATAATCATTGTTTGAAACAGACAGAAGAGACTGATGTTAAATCTCATCATTCATAATGTTTGCTCGCCTAGAACATGAAATGGTGAGATTCATTTTAACAGTTTGGGCAACAGCTTGTTCTTCAAGTCATCGAATCTATCTAATCAGTAATGGAGTTTTAAGTGAAAAAGACTAGTTAGTTCACAATGCTTCCAATTGCATAATGTTAAGGAGATTAATATCATTTTTAATGCATAGAGAATACAAATCATAAAATGTAAATGATGAAAATGACATAAGCAAAGTTTAAGGCTGAACATTTTTCTAATTTACACCGAAAACTAAATCAAGACTTCACATTGATTCTCACATTGAACAAGGAGAAGTGACTAGCACTATGAGCGCTATATTTCCTTTAGAGAAAAAGGTTTAGCACCACACACTCAATAAGAGATATTTAGAATCACATGAAAAGATAGTATGTCCTGATATAAAAAGACACTAAAAGCTGCCAGGGATGAGCATTTCTGAAACCTCATAGAAATGAATCAAAACAACAACCTAAAGGACTTTCAAATTTTTTCAGAACATCATATCCCTGATCAGCAGCCAGTTCTCAACTCCTGCAACCCCACCACACAAACAGACCTTCCTCTTTTGATCTAAATATTCCATCACAACCTAGAAGTAATGACTTTCAAATTGGAAACACAAGAGATAAAACTTTCACCGATAGCTGCTGGTGACCTGTCTCTTTACTATTCTTAGCTTTTTATGTCTCATCCTACCTCACCCAGAATCGACCCACTATAAATGTTTCAATCTCAGACTGCAGTCAGTCACTGAGATGCAGCAGCAAAAATCCTGCTGGTCGCTGACACAGTCCCAAGAGCAGCTGCAGTCGTTTTCAGTTAATAAAACTTATTACCACATCTAAATCTACAACATATTTAGCCAAACTAAGACAGCTGAGGTCAGGGTACCTGCAGTGGGTCAGTATGTAACCAAACACTTTTAACCTGCCACAAGATCTCTCATCTCGTTTACAGCCATCTCACACTCCATTTCATTTACAGGAAGATAGGCCATATCTCACAGAGCAAACAGCTTGTAAGCCATGGTAATCTCCAGACTGGAACGCTTCTTCTGGCATGTCTAACAATCAAACCACTGCAGTACATATAATCATGCTCGTATCTTAGGCATATGTCACTCACTCCTCATCTCTTCCATTGGCTAATTTCAAATCATTTGGTATTTAAAACCATACCCTCATACTTCAACTGTTTTTGTCCATAGCTCAACCAATGGACTTGTGGTACCAACAAGATCTTTCTCCTCATCTCGTTTACAGCCATCTGACACCTCCTTTAAAAAACTACTAAAACACACCTTTTCCTTTAGATTCAGAAAAGCAAACAAACTGTGAAAGATTCATCATTTTAGCACATACATTTACTTATATATTATCGATTTCACACTGTATTTAGGCTTATATTTAAATATAACACTGTAAGAGTATGAAACTTCAAATATTACATGCCATGCTCATATTTACATATCACATGTCCGTGCATCTTGGAATTAAAATGAAAAGCCTTTATTGTCATTGTGTAGCCCTGTATAAAAAAATCAGTAACAGGTTAGACAAAAATTAATTTGTCCATGAATTCACTTGACTTCAAAAGTGTCAGATTAATTTCATGCTTCTATATATTAATGGCAAATCAAAGAAAAATCTTTACAGATGAATCAACTCTGTAGAAGATCTAAAGTGATGCTGATGTGTTTGAAATGTTCATCATGCTACAGTGGAAGAACATCAATCCTACTGACCGCCTAAATTAATCAAAGGCACAAAAACGTTTCCCCTGCTGGAATCTGTAAAAAAAACAAAATACAGCTTTATATGAATCTTGTGTGCATCTTAAGAACGCCAACCATACAGTACATACATCCCACATTCATTCTCATTCTGGCATCATCCTTGCTATGTCTGTTCAATTTCTACATCCATTTCATGTTTCACGCTGCAACATTAATGCAACATGATATAACATCTATGATCATTATTACATGTAAAAAATTAAGTTGCTTACCAATGACACCCACTCTGAATCTCTTATATGACGTTTTTCCACCACTGCTGATTTTAAGTTGATAATGTCCAGAGTGTTCAGTTTTAATGTCTTTGATGGTGAGATCTCCAGTCTTTTTGTCCAGATTTAGTTTATTCCTGAATCTTTCATCATCACAGTCATGTGTCTTGTTGCTGTAGATTTGGAGTTTTTTAAAGCAAAAAGATCCAAAGCTCCACTCCATGACATCATCTTTCTGTAGTTCAGTAACACCAGCAGGTAGAGTGACTGAATCTCCCTCCATCACTGTAAAAAGCAGAATCGAAATGACAACCAGATCAAGACAAAATCATTTACAGCACTACACATCCGTCACCTGCTTCCATGTATTGTTTAACTATTACTAATATCAGTTCTTATGGCCTCGAACTCCAGAAGAAAATGATTTTATCATTAAATCATCTGATCCTTCATAAATATATGTTGTCATAAATGACATAAAGTTTAAACCACATTCATTTAATAGGTACACAAATTTCATATATTCCTATTTATATAAATTAATTTATTTTGCTAGTAACATGTGACCCATGAAATCTGTGAAGTAGTGATGAACCATAAATATAGTTAATGCGGATGATATTATTTTGAGATACAGTACTCAAATCTATAACACTGAAATACTGAATGATTTTAACGTCACTACGTTTTATTATTTTGTTTGCTTCCTAAACATTGATTTCAATCTTTGACATGACCTTCCTCAGTCAATATTAAAACAAATAAAGGATATCAAAAACAGTGAGCTGGATTTACACAAACAGGGTCGAATATTTTATTGATCATGCTTTTAAATGGTGGTGAAGCTTGAACATGAACAAACATTTTTACACCTTTAACTTCAATACTGTAGAACAATATAAGATCAGTCAAATTCCTTTGTTGTATCAGCTGTAAATGAAACTTACCCCAATGTTTTTTGGATATGAGGAATCTGTGACGGCAATGGTATAGCACACCAACAACAACAGCAGCAGCAGCAATAACTAGGATGGGGGTAGCATATTTTTCTGCTACATATAAAAACAGATTGTTGACTGTAATGATAAAGAGAAACAGACATCATTGTAACAGGTAATTAATACATGTGACAGAATTTACAAGATGTATCAGACACATTACTAATCCTGGTCTGTTATGAATCATATTAGCTCTCATGACACACTGGAAGCTGAATGTCTATACTGTATATACTGCACATTGTACATTATTACACGGCGCTCTGGAATATTTAGGATATTTCTTACCTCAAACCTGCAAATATCGTCTGGATATGGTCAAATTTAAAACATTAGAAGTATTTAGTCAAATTTAAAGAGTGCTGTAGCAGATATTATTTCCAAGTTGAGGTTGGAAATATCCTAAATCCGAGTTGCACCAGATAACATTCACACAAAACTAATAACATGGACTTATTCGGGTACTGCGATTCACCTTGATCTTGAAAATAATCATGAATAAATTATATAAAAATATGGAGATTATAATAAACAAGATTAAACCAAAGTGTGTGTTCATCATGGCTGACAGCCGTGTCCAAAGCTAAATCATCAAATCATTCAAATATTATTATAATATTATAATTATAATATTATTATAATAATATTATTATTAATATTATTATATTGCAAAAAAAACAATGCACAGTTCTTTCATTGTACTTTGGAGTTACTCACCACTGACAGTTATATTCCTGTGAATGGATCGTATTCTGTTGCTGATCTTCATCTCATAAAGTCCAGCGTGTTGAGTTGTGATGTTTTTGATGGTCAGATCTCCAGTTTGATAATTCAGCTTCAGTTTGTCTCTGAATCTCTCATTAGTGCCATTATATGTGGTGAATATATAGTTTGGTTTATATATTTCAGCTATCAGAGAGTCATCATCTACAAACATCCACTGGATCAGATCATCTGTCTGTAGTTCAGTATCGGTGTGTAGAGTAACAGAATGTCCTTCAATCACTGACACTGACGTCACTACATCTGTATCAACAACAAACACATGAGAGCATTGAAGAACACTTATTTAGATGAGCACAGAACAATGTTGATACAATAATGAGAAACAAATTGTAGGAGCCATTTCTCTATTTTGAATATAATGCATGATTTCTTCTTTTTGTTGAGAATTGTGCCCTCTATAGGTCAGAAGGCCATTAAATAGGAAGGTGATGTGGTGGAGATGGGGCTGACTGGGGGCTCACAGCTTTTTGACCTTGAGCTTGGCTTTAACCTATGCCCCGTTTGCAGCATATTTTGTTATTTTGTTGTTTTATTTTGTTGTAAATAAAAGTATTATTTTTCTTTGGAACGAATCATCCTCATGAACTTATTTTTAACCAAACAAGAGTCAAAAGATTTCCCAGTCAACACCAACTATGGCAAACAAAGATGAACTAAAATCAGGATAAAAATGCCACAACACAAATAAAGCTTCTTTACAGAGACTTCTGAGAGTTCCTCCTGTACATTACATGAATATTACTTTTAAAAAATATTATTAAACTGTTTAAGATCTGTTGGTCAGTCATAGCAGAAGCAATGTTGACATCACATGACCAATATCATTAAAAATAACTAACTAAATAAAAATAATAAAACAAATATTAATAAATATGTTTGTTTGATCTAACACCTTTTATAATCAAGTGCTTAGTGCACTTAAAACATTAACGTTTACATACATATTAAAACAAATGAATAAATAAAATAAATGAGCAAGCAAAGCGAGGACCCATAGCTGACATCAGGCATTGAAGTGGATATACACAATGATCACAGTGATTAAACTGTGAGACGTCTCTGTTCAAGTCCCAGACGCTGCAGAGAAAGAGCTCATGGTACCATCATGAACCACTGACAATGTGTAAAGATTCACTGAGATTAATGTGTTTAGAATAAGACCGCTAAAAAACAAAACATAACTAAACAGTACTATGATGAAACTTTGAAGTATGATTTATTTACTTTAATATTGTTTACCTTAATATTTAACAACACTGAAGGATTTGATTTACTCACCACTGACAGTAATGATGAATGACTGCGGTATGGGGGATGATGTGGTGGTGATCTCTAGATGATAAAGTCCAGTGTGTTGAGTTGTGATGTTTGTGATGTTCAGATCTCCAGTCTGATCATTCACATGCAGTCTGTCTCTGAATCTCTCATCATTAGAGAAAACAGTATTATTGGCCTCTATGTTGAATTTAGCTATGATATCCTGTTTATTTTTAAACTTCCACAGTATCAGACGAGCGTTCTTTATATCAGTATCAGTGTGAAGAGTAACAGAATCTCCTTCAGTCACTGACACTGACTTCACTTCATCACCAAACACACCTGAAGATACACAAACACACGAGTCCTGACTAGTGAATCTAATGTGATTTTAACATTAAGTTTGAAGATAACTGCTGTATTAAAATCTGGCAATCTAACCATAACGTGATCTTTCCAAAACGACCTCATATGACAGTATGAGAGTGTTTTAAGGATCTATATCTGTTCCATGAAGAAACTGTAATGTAAAATGTGAACTTTCGGTTTGTAGAGAAGTGAATGTTAAAGAAATGTTGCTAAATGAACTTACCGATGATGAATGAAGTGATAATAAAGAGTAAAGAGACTGTCTTCATGTTGCTCTAGGGGTTTGAGTTAAGAAAGATGATTAATAAAGTTATTCAAGAGTTCCGTGACAGAATAACAAAAACAAATACTAAACTTCTCCAGAGAGAGATTTGTTGGTGGACTCTTCAAGATGTGATGTCATAAAGCAGAACCAGTAGCCACACCCACCAGAACAGAGACGGCCAATCGGATCACAGCTTCAGAGACATAATTACAGCATACACAATCTCAGGAAATTAAATGTGTTACAAGAAATAGGATTGTTTTATCAGCCAATTTTATTCGTTAGAATTGCGACTCCAACTTGAACTATTAATGGTATTTACTTGAAGTTTCACACACTATGTACATAACATCTTAGTAGTAAATGAATGAAAACATTACTCGTGACTGCTTACATAAACGATAAACACACAATTATGGTGTTATATACAGTTATAGAAGAGAAACATGTCTTGGGCAGTTCAGGGCTCCATCTCTCTAAAGCTCCACCCTTAATGAGTACATCTAAAATGACAGAGACGCCTTCAAGTGCTCTGATTTCCTGAACGTTTTTTTACTTCATGACTATAGACTCTCTGTACACCATCAGATTATCTTATCAGACTTTTCCAACCCCTGAACGGTCATAAAAGGACATTTCATGTTTGTTTTTCTCTTTTTGTGCTTCTGCTGTTTGGTGGGTAAGTCATGAACATGTTTAGCATTTATGGGAGCAGTTAGTAATAATGCTTTTGATAGTGTTTCTCTACTAACACTTCTCTGTGTGAACGTCTGTCAACAATAGAGAAGCCATCTAAGTAACATTATTTGGTTTAAAGAGATACATCGAACAGCATGTGTGAAATATATGAAGCGGAGTAAAGATCTCTGTGCTTTGATGTTTTAGTGACGTACTCAATATCTTTAATATCTGTTTGTGTATCTTCAGGTGTGTTTGGTGATGAAGTGAAGTCAGTGTCAGTGATGGAGGGACATTCTGTTACTCTACACACTAATCTTACTCATATACAGACAGATGATGTGATAGACTGGAGGTTTGGACCTCAAAACACTCTTATAGCTACAATCAATGGAGCCGCTAATAAGACGGCAGTATATGCTGATGTTCTTGATGGGAGATTCAGAGATAGACTGCAGGTGGATCATCAGACCGGATCTCTGACCATCACAAACATCAGAACCACAGACACTGGACTTTATCAGATGACCATCATCATAAACATGACACAGACCTCATACACATTCAATGTTACTGTCTATGGTGAGTTAAGACTCTATTATATTCTTATCAGACAAACAGATTTACTTACAGTAATGACTCCATTACAGGTCTCAACTTCAGTTATAAAGTCATGATCTGTTGTGCTGCGGTTGGATCTCTGATGATTGTAACTGCTGTTCTGATCTTCTGCATCTGGAGGAAACACACAAACACACAACAACAGGGTAAACACCAACCTGTGCTAATATAACTGTAAAATAAGAAAACCTGAAATCTATCTGATGTATGTGTTGTTGTTGTTGTTTACACAGATCAGATCATTTATGCAGATGCAACGTTCTGTAAAAGACAAACACATCAACCGGTGAGATCATTCATGTGTGTGTCATAGCTTAACTACAGTATCAGTCAAAAGTTTACATACCATCAACAAAAATGTTTCTCATGATATTAAAAATCTTTTAATCTGATGGTGTATATTTCAATGTAGACAGAAATATAATTGTGCAAAAACATATTAGTTTCTATAATAAGACATTTTGTATGATGTTTTGATGAGTTTACTACTATGTAAATGTCTTGAGTACAATATTATTGAAACATGTTATTAAATGTGCACACAACATCAAGTAATAATATTAAACATGACCCACGAGAAGCGGAATAAAATCTACATTATAATAAAGATGTTCATTGTGACTGTAAAAACACTTTAAACTGTGAAACGGGTTAAAGTTCTTCTCAAAAGTGTCTGGCAGGAAACTGAACCATCCGGAGAAAAGCAGACATGTGTTTCTGTGTGATAGAGTGAAAGAGAGGAAACAGAGACACAGCACATCAAACCTAATCTAAAAAACAATTATAACTGAATTAAAACCTGTTTGAAACACATCCAACAACTAAAACCAGTTAAACGTGTGTGCTTTATTTCAAGAGAAAGACCCTTAACATTGTCATACACATGCAAAGATAACATAACAATTCAGATCATGAATCTAGATTTATAATGATTTGATCATTGATCTCATTGTCATCTTTGAAATGTTATTTACAGAGATCTGAAGTGGAGAGTGAATTGGTGTACGCCGGCGTCGCTAAAAGACGATAATCACACTTTGGTTTGTATTAAAGTTGATTGTCACACTGACTTTAAGAATTCACTTCTAATTCATTTCAAATATAAATAAATATTCACACTGCTGTAAATCTACAGTAAATTATTCATTAAGGAGATGCTTTTATTCAAAATAACCATCACTGTCATCACCGTTACTGTGATTTTCATCAGAAACAGTACTGTTGTTTGTAAATATGCTGTTGTGTTTTGTGTAATTTGACATATTTCATTGTTTATCATGTGATTTACTAAAGGTCTAAAGTCACATAGAGTCTGCTATAACCTGAAATGTATGATTGTATTGCATGCCAACAAAACTTTTGCATGTATTCATTAATAATAAGCAGTTTAATACCATCAGAAAGACAGTGAATAAAATATAAATGACAGATTAAGAGTGTGGGTATATGACCAAAGGGTCATGGTGGTTTTGAGAAATATACAGTACGTCTAGTATTTTATTTTTGTCACTGACCGCATCTGACAGCTTTATTTCTGGGTTAAAGTGAAAGCTGATGTGGAAAGAAATGTGGTTTTTTGTGTATGTGAGAGGTGAACAAAGTTTGTTTCAATAGCATGTGGTTCTTCTTTTGCTGTCCTGATAATATCTCTATAAACTTTAGTTTATCTTTAATAAAGTATAAATCTATCAATGCTAATGGTTGACAAATACAGGTTTTTTCCATCTTAAACTATTCTTGATTTCATTTCAGACCAATATGACGGCAATATTGATTTTAGATTTTTCAAGTCTTTAAGTAATAAATCACTTAAAATAAAAAAAAACATTTCATCATTCATTCACCCACATTCATTTTTAAACCCTGTATGACTTCCTTCATCAGAACATAAAAGGAGATATTTTGAAGAATGTTGATAATCAAACAACATCATTGACTTCAATTATATGAACACAAAACTACTGAGACATTTCTCACAATATCTTCTTTTGTGTTACACTGAAGACTCACATACAGGTTTATAAACACACATGAGAGAGTGAATAAATGATGACAGAATTTTTTTTTTTGTGCACTGCCCCTTTAAGACGATGAGCGCATGCGCATGCGCATCTGTGGCCATTCAAGTCAAGTCATGTTATAAAGTGAAACTCTCACCTTTACAAGAGACAAACTGATGAAAGTGAAGAAATCTGTCCTCTGACACCTCCACCTGAGGAAGATGAAGTGAATAAATGATTAAATGATCAATATAACAAAGTAATAAATCTTTCTAAATCAACGAGGTTTTAAACACAAACACATGACTGACATCTGCTGGTAAAGAGAGGAAATGAACTTACAAACACCTGCAGCTGCTTTACGAACAACATTCAACAACAAAGTCATTTTCAATTATAATAATACATTTGTGTGTTTTGTTCAACCAAGAGGGTAGACTTTATATATTTTAATTATAAAACTATAATTAAACGAAATATTACATGTATATATTTAATGCAGTATATTACGAAATAATAACTGATAATATATGACAGTGGATATATCTGATAATCTAGAGAAAACGCAACAATTCTGCGTGCGTAATGACGTCACTGGTACGCGTCAGATGCAAGAATCAAGCTTTAAAGTAAGTTTAATTTTAAATATGTTGTTTTTTTACATATGCATCGAAATCTCATCACATAAATGAAGACACATTAAGAAAAGTGAGGAAAGAGCGCCATCTAGTGTTCACTGCTGATATTCACATCTACAAAAACAGCACTGAACCCAAACACACACAAGACACAATAAACAAACATTACAATAAGATTTTTACTAAATAAAGGTTTGAAATAGACACATCAGTGTATTGGCAGCAAAATCACACCATTCATATCAGATCTTAAACTTTAGTGCATGTCCAAAAATGATGATAATAAAGTAATAAAACTCAAATCTTATTTTCATCACGTCACACACCAGTTCTTACATTCATTTGCTGTTTTCTTAAGCAGTGACTTGAACTGCACTGAAGAAAAGGTCAAAGGTTGAAGCTCAAAATGTTAAAGGTGTCAAGTGTAAAGGTCACATTCCTGATTGTGTGTGTGTGTGAGTATCATTTGAATGTACACAAGAGAATGATTCAATCACAGATGAGTTCTCAGTCCTTTCTCAAAGCAAAAACAAAACAAACAAACACAGATACAAGCCGTCATGAATGAATGACATTTTGTTTATGGCACTTCTTACACATACAGATACATTTCCAAAAGCTTTCTGTTTTTCAGAAAATAATCATCTTTATGTGGACTTCAAGGCACTTTTTCTATGGCTGCCAAAGAAAACTGATTAAGACAGAATCCACGACAAACGTCCATTAAAAAGTCATTTATGTCTTTTACAAAAAATAAAATATGCTTACATGCTTAGACGAAAGATTATTCAAACGTTTCTGTTATAGAGAAACTATAGCATTGACTTCAAGTTGCATTATGGTGAGATTTGTGCATTTGCTGCATCAGTAAAGTGGCTTTTCACATTACAAAAAGAGGCACTATGATGAAAGACCTGCGGTTACATGTGCTCTGGGTGATTCTGTAGACAGGTGATAAACTCTTTGACCGGATGACCCTGGAAACAGATCTGATAGACTGCATTAAACAGCGGAAACCTTGAGAAAGAGAGAGAGAGAGAGAGAGAGAGAGAGAGAGAGAGAGAGAGAGAGAGAGAGAGAGAGAGAGAGAGAGAGAGAGAGAGAGAGAGAGAGAGAGAGAGAGAGAGAGAGAGAGAGAGAGAGAGAGAGAGAGAGACAGAGAGAGACAGAGAGAGAGAGAGAGAGAGAGAGAGAGAGAGAGAGAGAGAGAGAGTGTATTATAATTAATAATGAAATAATTAATTTTATGATATATTATATTATTACACTAGAGTTATTGGTACAATAACCATTTTCAACAATATTTGTGAGAAAATAATAAATAAATAATATAATAACACATGGTTATTTTAAAAAGGTGTGATTAGCATGATCAGATTTCTGCTGTTTTGTATTTACTGTAAAGATTATAGAGATATTTACTTCTCCACCAGGTTCTTGTGCTTGAGGATCTGATGAACTTCTGCTGCGGTTGCTGGACCCTGAAGTTTCTGTCCGTTCAACATCTCCTTCTCCAGCTCCTCGATAGACTTACAAATAAACACAGTCTTGTTTGTTTGTGGTGATGCAGTAAATGAAAGATCTTGAGAGTAAATAAGTAACAGACAGAACCGAGAAGAAACAAACCTTCCCTGTTTTTGCGAACGCCTCTCCGATCTTGCGGTTGCGTCCACCGTAGCAGGTGGTGATGAGGTCAGCGACTCCGCAGCTCTCCAGAAATGTCGGGAGAGACGGGACTGGCCGTGCAGAATAGTCGAGCGAAGGCGATCATCTCCATCAGACCCAGACGGATCACAGCGGCTTTGGTGTTGTCACCGAAGTTCAGACCGTCACAGAAACCAGCGCCGACAGCTACGATGTTCTACATATTAAAAACACAATTTCATGATTTTACACAGAAAGTTGTGAATGAGAGGAATGAAATAAGATGGAGTGAACATTCACCTTTAATGCTCCACAGATCTCCACAACGTCTGCTTCTTCCACGACCGTCACACGAAAGTTTTGTGTCTGCATGAGTTCTTTCAGCAGCGGACCGTGAGCTTTACTTTTACACCCTGAACAGTTTAGAAATAATAATGTGTAAATCTTGTCAATGAAATACAATACAATCAAATTTAAAACAAATTCAACAGATTCTGGGACCAAACTTGTATTGTATGATATTACACAATTTAAGCCAAATAACCCTTTCAAACACTACAACATTGGGAGACTAAACTATCAAAAACCTTGTCTAGATGATGTAGTTTCATGTTTTTTATATTGATAACAACATTGAAATATAAACAAATACAAGTAATGTCTCTCCACATGTTCACTGACCGATTGTAGTCTCGCAGAATTTCTCGTCAGCGACCTCATTGGCCAGATTGGCTCCCATCAGCACCTGTCATGACGATACCCAGTTTCTCTCTGATGACATCTGAGATGAGTTTCAGCCCATCAGGACCCTCATCCACACCCTTACAAACAAACACACACACAGAGTTACACAAACTCTTAACAACAGTGAGATAAACACAATGAAGTGCAGAAACCTTAATGAGAGACATCCCCACAGCGTCTGCTTTCACGTGACCTTTGATGGTGTCACACACTCTGGACACAAACTGATGAGGAATGACGAAGATGAGGATGTCTGCGTCCTTCACTGCGTCTAACAGCTCTGGAACAGCCACCTGATGAAGATAAAACCGTGATTGCGGTACTACCACATTGGTGATGAAATTCATTTAAAGAAAATAAAACTTATGTATATTATGTATTGTATGATACTGAATGACTGACAGGTAAAGTAAGACTATGTTATTTTATTAATGGTGGTTGTTTCTTCTCACCACATTAGATGGTAGTTTGTGTCCCGGCAGATACTTGACGTTCTCGTGTTCAGTATTGATGATTTCTGTGAGTTTGCGTCCATTGATCATCTCTTCAAACACCCACATGTTCACCGTACTGTCAAACGTGTTGGACTTTGATGCATTGGCTCCAACTATCTTGGCGATGGCGGAGCCCCTGTGATCATGAACAAACCGTGATCACTGTCTCATATATAGTTTACTGTAGTCCACAGAAAAATACTTTACATAATGATTTTTATCATTCAACTACATTTAAAAAAAAGAAAAATGTTGACACACAGAAATTCATAACAAATCTTACCTTAAAGTTACCAACATGCATAAATACTACAGCATTAATTCAGTAAATCCCCTAGATACGGCTTGTGAACTTTCCCATAGTAAATACTACATTATAGCACATTATTTACTATAGTTTATACAGTCAGTATAAATTCTATTATGCACTAAGTTCACTATAGTAAATATAATATTATTTTTTCATGTGGCAAATAAAAGAGAGCATGTTGCCCTTGATGATAACACTTTTATGACACCAATAATCAATGTTTAATAATACCACCATGTAAAAGCATTACCATACTATAGTTTATCATGCATATACTAAACCACAACCCATCCATGTGAAATAACTTTCATTTCATTTTATAAAGCCAAGATTTAAAATATCAATTATATCAACCAAGATTTACTGCACCAAGAAAACAAATTGCTCTCACTTAACTGAATAATCTGTGTAATATTTAAGGCTAAAATGAAGTGAAGGCAGTAATTGTGTTTATTTATAATCCAGATGAGATCACATTTCAGCTGTGCTTCAGTATCTGCACTGCTATACATGAAAACACACTGCACATCTCTGCATTACACAGCAAAATACACATGCATATCCATTTATCTGTAATAATTCAAGAGCTTTTTGATCAATCTTGTATGAATCACATCAATAAAACATGCATTATATCAAATGCATGGAAGTTTATGGGCTAGAGGAGCACATGATCGATCATTACTAGGCAAACATAACACAAATGCATATTTAGACGTCTATTACACAATCTGCGATATTTCTGCGAATATAAACTATAAAAGACAGCTCGATCATTCAGACATGCAAAAATACTCAACTTTATCAACTAGAAATAAATTCACTTTAACGCAATAAATGAAAACATTATCAGTAGCGTTGCATTATTATATATATAAGGCATGAATGAGTATTTAATCATGTTTAATAAACATCCAGTGTGAAATAATACGCACCAGTTGCCGGAGCCGATAATACAGACTCTCTTTGCGGTCATGATGAGCGTCTGTCGGACCCGAGCGACTCCTCTGTGAACGCGCTTTTATAGGCCGGGAGCGCGCTTCACTCCCCCTGACGCGCATTGGCTCGTTTCTGCTCGTACGTGAACTCATCTTCAATCCTAATAGAGAGTTATGTCTTATTAAAATACCATTTATTTTATTAACAATGTAAGTATAAGGGTGTGAAATAACCACCGATTAACGTTTGAGCTTTAAAAAAATTATGTACTAAAAAGATGTTTTAAATATCGCACAAGCAATAGCGTTTTAAATAAAAATAATCACATAAAAAACAATCTGTTTAATAATGTCGCACCAAAATAAAAGTCCCGCAAGCGTAAACGAAGATGAGGACGTAACTATAGCAACGGCCGGCCGGTCGCTTCCGGTTTGCGACAGTTCTACTCGTGTGTTATCAAATACAACAACAACACCACACAAGTAGACGTATTAATTTAACATAAACATTAAAAAACCACAATAGTAAACGCTATTAATAAAACGGTAAATATATTAACGGGAAATAATTAAAATAAATAGAAGTAGACATATTAACTTTATATTAGCAATATAAATTTGTAAGAAACGCAAGAAAAAAACCTTTCAACATCTTTATATATAAAGAGAGAGAGAAAGTTATACATATATAACCCAAGAAAACAAGCTTCAGGTAAAAAGTCATTTGTTATAAAAAAAAAGGAAGTTAAAACAAACCTTGAACACAAATGAGCATCAATACAAGATAATCTTTATTATAACACAAAAAGCTAACAGAGAAATACAACATTTGGTCCATTAAAGAAAGAAATATGATATAAAATCCTGTCTAAGCAAATGCATGAAATGTTAACTAGTCAGAATGTTGAAGTAAACAAATCATTTCTACATGTTTAAATGACTTGATGGGAAGAAACCACAGAGAATCTTCAGCTGATTTGAAGAAATGATTAAATCATCAGTTTTGTGGGAAGCTGAGGACTATTCATATTTGCAGTAGCACGTTTTTTTTTAGAACTGACAAGTCAACAATAAAAATGACAATTTAATGAACCATAAAACCATAGAGGCAATTCTTTAAAGATATTAATAGTTATATATCACAGCGAGGTTAAAGTGGAACTACTTTACAGTCGAGGACGAAGCTTAAACTGATACGCAAACAGGTCGATCAGTATTACGTCTGATCTCGTGAAGCCTCGTTCGCTAACACGCCAGACTAAAACCACTACGGAACGTATGAGTTCTGCATTTACAACAGGATTCCTGAACTTTAACATCCTCGCAGAGCTGAGGTACTAAACTAACTTCTTAATTATCATCATCTATGCTTAACTAGACTAATCTTCATAAAGTTCATATTAGGAGAACGTTAAAATATCAAAGACAATATCGATAACTTCAAAAATAAACAGTGACCCCCTTATAATAATAATTCTGATTGGTTAATAAAGTAAATCAGACACCAACATTAGGGGTTCTTGTGTGATTTTTGTTTAGTTTTCCCAATTAAAAATCACCATTTTACGTTCGAGACGAAGGCGGGGATACTTGGCGGAGTCACGAAAAATACAGTAATTTCTGTTTAAGAGTCTCCTGGACGCCTACAGCAGGACAAATACAAGATAAATGTGATTTAACTGTAGTGACCAGAGGCGACAGACTCGAGACCCGTCTGGTCCACAACAAACACAAGCTCCATTATGTGTTTCGAATACCAAGAGCCTGTTCCAGCTCCTGTCTCCTCTGCTGGACCTGAAAGAAACACACAGTCATAGATGTTGATTAAAGACTTTCCACGCAACCTTTAACAAATGTGTAATATCTGTGATTTCCAAACACTAAATAAAGCTCTTCACCTTTGAATAGAAATAACGGCAGACGGCCTCCTGAGCCCAAGGCTGGAAATAAAACTCGGCCCGTCTCTCCTCCTCTGGGTTTCCAACCACATCAGTCATCGTCTGCAAGAATACATGCGAAAATCTTATTGAGAAACTTGACTTAATGTTTAATACTTGAGAAATCTATCTGATTTGCAACAGATGTCATGTTTTCAGATTGTTTTCTCCAGACATTTAGAAGTCAGCCAACCCCTCACATCATTTTAAGTCCAGTCACTTCACTAACTAACCAACACTTTAATGAAGCTTCTCTATTGAATACCACACTATTAACACTATTACTGTCCCAACAAACATGAATAACCATCATACCATGTGCCAAAAGCATGCAAACAATAATTTAACTCATATAAAGCTACAGTAATAGCATGATAAAGGTTTTTTGTATTCTAGTAATATTGTGTATAAATGTTTTAGTTCAGGATTATGGCAACCTTGACATATACAGAATAATGTAATATTTTATTATAGTTTTAACTGGTGTTTTTGCTGCTGAAAGCTGATTGGTGGGTTTGATCTCACCTTCAGGTCTCTGCACTGTGACTGCAGCCAATCATTGATGAATCCCTGCGGATCTCGTGCGAAGCTCAACATGAACTCTCTCTGAGTCTTCAGATGGTTAATCGTCTCGATGGTCTCATGGATCTGGACACATGAACAAAAATGATTAACTTTAGTTTATTAAGCTAGACATCCGCTGATCTGATTGGAAAGTGTTCGGCTCGTTCTTTTTGTTTGCAACACTGCATCATAATAATTCTGGTTGGCAGAAATCATCTAGTTTAGTTAACTAGTTTATAGAACAAGTTCTCTCACTCTCACAATCAAAACAACTGGTTTTACGGTGCAATTTCAGTTCTTATCAAGACAAACCGTGTCACTAAATACAAAGTTCAAACCACAAACTGTTGCAAGCTGACCAGTGATGTAACTGGGTCAAAGTGAAAACACACACGTGTGTAGATGCAAAGACACGTTTTAAAGGTTGATGTCTTTTAAATAACTAACATGTCACTAAAATGTCTTTAATGCTGACAAATAAATGATAAAAACAACCACAACATAAACAGACCCGAAACCCTTCAGACGTGATTATTAGTTATCAAACATGTTCCTCACAATATAGAAACACAAGTGATTCATTCTGTTGTGTAGTATTGTGTTACTGTATAAACATACAGAATGATCTTTATCACACTGATTTAATTAAAAAACACACAAACACTGAAATCATATGACAATAAGCCTGCAGTTGTCATGGCAACAGTATCACTAATGCAAACTCTTTATCAGACTAACAGAGACTCTCAGTGAATGAAGACAAATGAACAGCGAGTGTTTTCATGACCGATCTCTGGCTTTCATCACACATGTGTGTGTGTGTGTGTCCACCAAACACACAAGCACAAGACACTTTGATATTCTGCAGACAGGAACAGGGTGGAAAACAAAATACCAAAGTATCTGGAGAACAACTGATCTGATCTCCTGCAGTGAAGCTCTGAACGCTTTCATGACTGTTTAATCATCCGGCACAAACACACACACCTTCAGATAAATGTTTGACTAACCCTGGGATGAACGTCAACAATATTACAACTAAACACACACACAACACGAAAATCGAAGCATTTGCATAAATGAAAATAGCAGCTTTAAATTTTTACATTTCCTGTCTGATCAACTTATATATCAGCACAAAATATCACTTTTACAATGTATAATCTTTTACAAGAAGCTGTTGTGTTGCAGTAACCGACTGACATCACAATTGACATTTTTACTTCTTTAATGGATCAGTGATTAGAAATGCTATTGATTAATCATTTGTTACAGTTTAATTTATTAAGATTATTCATCACTTATTAATCAACAAATAAATGCATTCAGTATGTTTACCGTTTTTTTAAGTTGACTTGATATGTTGGAGCTCTTCATTTTATTGTATTAATATTTTATCAATATTTGAAGTATCGATTAATAATATTCTGCTATCAGATATTTAGATCCAATCTTGATATAATAACACTACAAAAACCAAATCAATAAATAAACAAAAATCCCACATTGTTGCCTATGATTCCTAAAAAAAAAAACAATTCTAAAACAAATCTTAAGACTTTCCACCCTTTAAAATGTTTCTAATTCCCTCTCCAAACACTTGATACCTTATTATCGAGTCCAGCGATCTCCTGCTGACTGGCTGTGGACAGAAGAAACGAGTTCATCTGTGTCTTCAGCGTGTCGTCCACCTCCACATCTATATCATAACACGCCGTCTTCTTCTGATCGTTGGGGTCCACACTGAAACAAAAGATCACATTCAGAATTTTAATCACAAGCAAGAGGTGATTTTTAGTGCCATCACATCACGAACGGTTACCTTATGACATGGTTGATGATGATCGGCTCGGGTGGCATCAGTAAAGCGTGCAGACGCTGGGGAATCTCAGAGAACTTCATTCTCTGGGTTTCAAAGATCTGAAAATGACAGAAGAACCAGTTATTCTGTAAATACTACAGAATAAAACGTGTAAATGTAAAGCAAGAGAAAGGCCGTGTTGTACCTGTTGGAGGTATTTATCACAGTTGATGAACTCTCTCTCATGAGGATCCTGAAGTTTGTGGGTCTTCACGTACTGCCACAGAGCCTGAATGATGACGGGTCGAGTCTGAGTGTGAATGCCCAGCAGACGGGCCAGTCTCGGGTCCAACTTAAACTGAGGAGGCTGCACACACGCGTTACATGAAGAAAAATAACATTGTTCATTTTGATGAAGCAAAATATCATAACTTCATTTATGCTTTTGATATTAGGGTGAAATTAGACCCAAACATCACTTTTTAATCAACAGAACACATTTTGTGTTGTCACACATTATTCTGAACGACACGGTGGCGCCCCCTGCTGGTGAGTTAATGAACAGCAAAAGGGAATTTGTTAAGTTTCATTTTGTATCTGTTTTATTGTTGATGGGGTCAAATTAAAACAAAACATTAATTTTAAAATATTTAAATGAAATGACTCAAAATTAAATCATAAAATATGTTGTTAGATAGAAATGGTGCTTAACCAAGCAGGATATTCTATCAGAAAATGTTTTATAATCAATAAAGTCACATTACTTTCAATAAATACACAAGCTAAATTGTAATTTCTAAACGTTTTAAGGGCTTGTAATCTCACCTGGTAGTCGAGCATGAGGAGTACAGTACAGCGAACCCCAACATCTCCAGGTCTCTTCACCTGAAATCCATCCGTCTCTTGAGTCGTAGCCGTTCTGTGCCACTGAAAGAGAAACCGATCTCAAATGAATCCAGCGCTTAACCAAATAAACCTTTAAATGACTGTGTCTCACCTCCACCAGATGATTGTCAGGTCCATACAAATCTTTATCTAACTCAATAACTAAAGACTTAAAGAAAGATGAAAACTTCCTCTTCTGTTTAGTGGCTTCATACTTGGACACGGCAGTCTGAAAATACAGATACAGAGTTAATAACTGACAGTCAGTTTTCATGAACGTTTGTGAGATTCACGCTTACGTCTTCGAGAAGTCGACCCTCCACACGGAGTTCCCATGATGCAACGGTTCCTTCGCCGTCCTCCGCGTCCGGTTTGGCGGGGTTAAAGGTGTTGGAGATGAAGATGCGCAGTTTTCTTTTTTGCTGCACAGAATGAGCAGATATGAGTGATGTCACATCTATATGAACGCTTGAGACACACGTGTGGTTTTAAATGTGTAAAGCAGAGTGAATCTAGTTTCTGAATTCAGATTCAGTGTGAATCTGGATTTACCTTGATGGGTCTCTTGAGAGCCTCTTGGATGTCGAGTCTCTTGCGCATGATTGTTTGATCGAGTTTCCTCTCAAACGCCAGCAGGTCCATGTACGCCTGAGACTCGGGTACAAGCTCTCGGATCTAAACAACAACGTCATCATCAATGTTAATGTTTTAGATTTTATGTTATTATTATTAAAATGAGAAAAATCTCGTCCTAGACAGTTTGTTTAACTTTTATTTGCATTACTCAAGCATAAACAAACAAATACAGGAAGTAGGAAACAGGAAAGAAAATGAAAGAGTCAAATAAAACCAAATCAGCACATCAATAAGAAAAACAGAAACAATTGTGTGTACAGGGTCTATTCCATGAACTTATTAATTAATCCACTTCAGATTCACACTTACTCTCTGAGGTAGAATTTTATCTGCCATTTTCTTCTTCTTGGCACTAAAAACAAACACAAAGTCCATGTAATGAAACTCATCACTCTCAGTCTCTCTATAAATCATGACTAGACCAAAGATTTCTTACTGTTGGTTGCGATTCTGTTGCTGGACCTGTTGGATCTGATTGGGTGGTGGTCTCTTGCGGGACGGGTCCATGACGGGCATACCGGGCCGGGACACCGGACTGGACCCGTAACCCGGAGGACCCATGGGGGGTCCCTGAGGAGTCATGCGATTGGATGGAGGCATTCCTGGTCTCTGTGGGACACAAATGAACACAAACTCACATTTAAACACATGAAGGGATTCTAAAGAGAAAGAATAATAATCTAATAACAGATTAATTACATTTGCTTTTATCTAAAGCGATTCACACACAGTATTCATTAAAGGCTTAATTTCACTAGAGAATCTTATGTAAGAGCACAACAGTGATATATTTGTTCAATTTATATATTTTTAAGAAAGCCAGAAGTATTCAAGCATGTTTTGGAGCAGCTGTACACACACGTCTAATAAATGCAAACCCATCATAGTCTATATATTATACAATTAACAAACAAAACAAAAAGCATCTGAAACTCAGCAAACATTAAACATCTGCATGCAAACCCAGTGTTGTCTATATATTATAAATGTAACAAAAAACAAGTACAAACATATACAGTCACCTCCAAAAAGAATGAAAGCAGAAAGTTTGTGAAACTCATCAATCAAACATAAACACATCTTCACTTTAAACATCATGTAAACCACATCAGTCTACATACACTTATAACAATCAAACTAAAACACATGCAAATCTATCGAAAAGTCTAAAAATAAACACGGAAAGTTGAAAGAATCGACAGATTAAGCTCATGTTTAACACACGCATCAGCATTATTACAGGCCCACCACCCCATTAAACAAACTTTGCGTTAAAACCCCTAAAACATCATTTTAATGTCATTTATTTATAAGTTAGTGTTTAAGTAAAGCACGTGCATGAATCCTCGTCATCATCATCTGATGTGTTTAGTTTATAATCAGATGCATCGGATGCTGATCTGATCAGTTAACGCGCACGCGCATCATAAATGAATGATATTTTCTTTGCAACACGTTAAATATGATTTTATATCACTGTGTGTGTTTAATGCATTCAATAGAAGCACAAATCCCGCGTGAACGTTCACGTTTGAACCCCTCCAGCTCTGTTCGGGTGGCTCTTTGTTCTCCTCGCGCGTCTTACCGGGTATCCGGGCATCGGTGATCGGTACATGTGGTTCTGCGGACCGCCGGGTCCCATCCGTCCCGACGGCGTTCCGGGACCCATACCGGGCCCTGCACCGGCCACCGGCGGCCCGGGTCCCATCGGTGCTCCGCCGCCTCCGGGTGTCGCAGGCTGAAAACCTCCACGCGCCGCCATCTTCTCCGCGAACACAGAAGCACTGCCGGTGAGATGTGGCCCGATATCGCGAGAGTTAACTGCGCCGCTAGCGAACTTGGGCGGAATATCGCGAGATCTGCGGATACCGCCGACGTCATCTAGATCCTGAGGCTTTGAAAGCTGGATTTTCTTTTAATAATATTTTAAACGGCATTATTAACTTAATTTTATGTCTAACAATAAAATGTATTATTATTAATAATAACAATAATCATAAATTAAATTATTAAATACATATCGACGTCATTAAAGAAATATTTCGTTTTGTATTTGTTCAAAATGTATGTTTTATATGGCAATTGTCTACATTTGTATTAAAATACTTACAAATATTACATTTATATTTACATTTATAATAAAGCGAGAGTATCTTTAATTACATTAAATCATTTGTTCTTTATTATTTTTTAATAACAGGTTATAATTCATATGTATAGATCGTTTATTTAAATGAAAATATGAAAATTTATGAAAATTATTTAAAGTAATGTAAGGTTAAAAGTATAAAAAACTATGGTAAAATCAGTTCACATCCAAATTGATGTGAATAAATGAATGTCCACAAGAGGGCGACAAACATCCACGAACAGTTTATAGAAATAAATATAAATCATGTATTTAATAGCAAGAACAAGATAGGGTGAATTAGGAAAAGAGGGTCATATTTACTTAATAAATCACTCTTTCAGATTAATATATAAGATGAGCTAAAAGGTCTTGTTTTAACACTATTCAGATAAAAGTTATAAGAAATATTTTTCTGCTATGTCAAAGCAGTAATTTGTTATTTTTTACTGTTTATATTTTGATAAAAACCTACAATAGTCTTGTTTAATGGCAGCATCCATCCTGACCCTATTTACAGTAACTGTGATAACTACACATCCTCTCCCGTTTACTTATAATTCATCATTACACTTAAAATACAATTAAATGCAAGAAATCACCAGTGAAAAGAACTAGATTTGTAGGATATGCTTTGTATTTTTACTCCAGACTTTATAGAGACACTGAACTAATATGATACAAGTCCAGATTAACATTGAATCTATCAGATAATGACTAGTTTTGTAAATGACTATTTCTATACTGCCAAAGGACGCAATCAGTTTACTTTAAGTATAATGGTATTGAACTTTGAGTACCGAGCTACTGTAGTTGAGAAGGACAATAAAACAATTTTTTATGTATATACACAAACCCTTTAATCAACATTTGTTTTAAGAGTATATTTGTAACATCTGTTTCATTGAGTTTACTGTAGATTTGAGCTGATATTGTATCTCGCTCTGCATACTAACACTACATACTACAAGTATGTACTTGATCAAGGTTAAGTATGTTGTATAACAGTATTGCAGGGCGGCCGTTTATATTTAACAGCTCTTATACACCCATGATTCTTAAATAATCAACTGAAAGACTAAGAACAGTGGGTTGTGTCCTAATATCACAGACCTATATTTAAACAGTATATAAAGATGAAACATTCAGATGAGTTAATGAACATAAAATTCATTTCCATTACATTTTATATGTAATATGTCATCATAAAAATATGACCTGTTATTTCTCTCCACTTTTATACAGCTGAGAAAAAAACTTACTACACCTATTTTACTCTACAAAAGAGAACTATACCGTGTTTTTTAGACATCATACCATGATTCTACCATTATGTTTTAGATCATGTATTGTGGTATTCTTCAAAGTTCACTGTATTACCACCTGATACCTGCAGTTTACCACGGTACAGTATAGTAATGTCTTTAGGCAAAATACCCACAGTGTCAGAGGTTTATTAGTTCTGTAAATGAAAAAGCACATCACCTGTACACACAGCTGTGTGAGATCCAGACCGAACACAGATGAAGTCTCATCATCACAGATCCTCATGTGAATTCACTGGAGCTCGAGTCTCTCTGAGGGTTAAAAATGACATTCTCATCAATCATGTGTGTTCATTTACTCGAACACTTTCCTCTTTTTCTGTAACACAATCCTGAACGTTTCCATCGAAGTGAAGATGTTTGGTAGCAGCTCAACATCATCACCGTCACAAACACAGACATGCCAAACGAAGCTGATTGTGAAAAGTTGGACAAGTTGTAAATGACTGAGACCTTTGTAAAATTATGAATGATATTTATTATACCTTCATAGATAAATAGAACAGCCTATTATCTGCAGAGATGCTGACGGATGATCAGGCAATATGTGTGTTTGTAATAAAAACAATCCAAATCATGTTATAGTTTGATGAAGCTGATTATAATGATGATAATATTTGATCATTCTGTAAAATCTTTACATATCAGCGCTCTTTGTGCTTTAATATGACGTCTGTCACATTAACAAATACACCTCAGAAATTAAAATAAACAAATGGTTCACTTTTCATGAACAGAAGACAGAAAGCAGTAGACACACACACTCTCTCTCTCTCTCTCTCTCTCTCTCTCTCTCTCTCTCTCTCTCTCTCTGTCTCTCTCTCTGTCTCTCTCTCTCTCTGTCTCTCTCCATCTCTGTCTCTCTCTCTCTCTGTCTCTCTCCATCTCTCCCTCTCTGTCTCTCTCCATCTCTGTCTGTCTCTCTCTCTCTTTCTCTCTCTGTCTGTCTCTCTCCCTCTCTCTCCATCTCTGTCTCTCTCCATCTCTCTCTCTCTCTCCTCTGTCTGTCTCTGTCCCTCTCTCTCTCTCTCTCTCTCTCCATCTCTGTCTCTCTCCCTCTCCCTCTCTCTGTCTCTCTCCATCTCTCTCTCTCTCTCTCTCTCTCTCCCTCTCTCTCTCACACACAATCATGTACTGCATACATATGTTTGTTGTGACTTTCCCTTCATAGCGTCTGTCTGTAGTTTATTCTGATCTGTTTAGTATTCATGTAAAGTGTACATGTTCATTGTTTCTGTTCTGTGAATAAACACTGATACTGTATGAGAGAAACATCATGTATGGACAGCTCATCTGCAGTGTTCAACAACCATAAAATATCACCAAAATATAGCATTTACCATCAACATAATGTAGAAACTCAATCTTCTATGAACATAAACAGGATTTGTAAACATTCAAACATGTTCTTCATATAATACATTTAATTTCAGAAGCTGTCCATACATGAATATTGTACATGTATGAACCAAGTTGCACATAAACTAGACGCAGACTTTATCAGTGAATACTAAAGAGAAACCAGACAAATACAAACTGTAACTCTGCAACACATCTTTCAGCATTATTACATGAATTAATACATGATTTAAGTTCTTTCTGAATAGTTTTTCTTGTAAAAGCTCCACAGATTCTCTTGCTATTCATCTGAAGACATTTTGAGAAAAACCTGCACACAAACACGCTGGATTACACACAGGGTTGCCAGATCTGCATAACAAAACCATTAGAAGGAGCCCAAACCAAAAATATATCACTCCTGTAACTAAAACCCATATCATATGTTTGGATTATACACAATATAGTAGTAATCATAAACATTGTCTATTTTCATCATTTTAACTTGAATGAATTATGATCATTCTCCTTAAGAATGATGATTGATGAAGTAAATCTATCCACCTTGAACCCGCAGAATAAAAAAACATGGGGCAACATATTAAAAGATAAAAAATTCTGCTGGAAAATTAAAGATCTGGCAACCCTGATTATATGTCATCCAACACCTGTATATAATTGAGGCAAACTGGTGATAATAATAATGAAATGAAACTGAAAGTAAAAGCATGCAGAGGACGACCAGCATGCATTAATAAGATGAACGCATCACGTCTCAAACACACTGAATGAGACCTGAACGCACATGATGATCAGTTACATTCTCATGAGACTATAATGAGACTACATACAGCGTTATATTCATCTACTGATTTACAGAAGCTGCTGATCTGAGGACAGTCTGGACAGTTATTATATACACAAAGGCATCAGGCTGCAGTTTCCACGTCCGAGTCACGAGACGAGCCGTTCGCCTTCGTGAAGATCCACAGCTCCAGTTTATTTTTAAAGGCAGTATTTCCTTCAAGTGTTCAATAAAAGAGTTTCGCACAACTCTATGAGATGTGCTTGTGAAAATATACTTCAGTGTTTGTTCCATGTGGTTGTGATGTGTTCAGCTTTGGTTGTTCTCCATCACACCGATGATCTTCTCAACAGGTAAAATCTTCAAAGTTGCCCTGACCGGGATGATGAGGTAGCATGTTGCCCGGGTAGGTCGATGGGGTACGAAGGTTGTCACAAGGAGTCTGAAGAGACAGATAAGAGAAAAAGGTCACTTTACATTAACACATCTTGTAAATGAATACATTTAAACTGATTACGCTAACTTTAAACATTATCATACAGCATATTGTTTTACATTCTTCTGTAATACACAATGTTCATGCTGAAAGATTAGTGTAGTGTACTTCATTTTTTTTATTATTTACACATTAAAGGAATAATCTTAAATTCAACAAAAACTAAGAAATAACACAAATGTTATTATGATTGAATAATATGAAAATTGTATAAACTAATAAATGTTAGATTTCATCATCTAGAATTCACAGAAATGTTTTCTTGTCATTTTCTGCATCAGTTTCACCCTGAAGTCTTATTAAATGATTTTTCTTTATTATACAGTTCAAGTACTATTTCTAAAGAAAGAAATTAATGTTGTATGTTTGCACAATTATATTTTTGTCCACAAAACTCATTTCAGACATTTAATCATATGCCTTCAGATAAAAAGGTTGATATAAGATGTGACATTAGACTGTTACTATAGTATTATGATGGTAAATGAGTCGATGGGCACAAACACAGATGTGATCATTACTAACGTGATGCTTTACATCGTCCAGGCTGAGAACGGCTCCTCTCTCATTATTATTTCCTCTCTGCTGTTTGTTCTTCGAGCAGCGACACAATTTAAACTTGATCACCTGTAAAGACGCGAAAGAGAAAATCATCTATAGATTATATAAATTCTCCATTTTGATAAATGCATTTAAAAGTGCAGGTTATTTACACACCAAATGTATAAAGTTAAAGCACACATCCCCAATAAACATTTGTCAAGCTGACAGTCTGAAACGAACAGAAACAGACAGAAACAATACATTGTTCCCATGAGAGGTGTTTGCCCGGCGGTTCAGCACAAATGGATGATATACGGCTTGTTATTGGCTTACAGCTGTCATGTTTAAAACAACCCGTTAACAAACACCACAACTGAAACTGACAGTATTTCTGCTTTATTTCTCTCTGTATCTCATCTCACACAATCTTTATTTACATTTCTCATAAGAATAAATCACTTGTTTGTGTTTAAATCATGATTTATCATAGTCAGATAAAGAGCTGTTTTCAGAATCACATTCATAACAGTTCATATTCCTCATAAATGAACACATGAAGATTAAAATAAAATAACTATTTGATGTTCTTTAAAGAGTCATCTCTTCTTCATTTGTTGAGTATTATTGTTCTGCTTTGTGTATTTTAATTCATAGAAATCCTATAAAGAATCTTAAAAACATGTTCATTCATAACACATAAATATTTCCATTTTTTAAAACAGATAAAAGATATTTTTCTGATGTCTGGACTCTATCAACAAGACTAGTCAAATATAAACACAATAAATATAAATACATTCTGTAAGAATTTATATTTGAAGATTTGACTGAAAATGTCACATTCATATCCGCTTTATCTTTCAGTATTAATAAACCAAACGCTGGTGTTTTCAGTCATGATCTGATCAGACAGAACATCACGTGACCGCTTTTGATTCACAGAGCTATTTCACCTGAAGAAAACAAATAATAAATAAGAGAAAACACGTATCGCTGTCTCAGCGCTCTGCTCACAGAATAAATCACAGTGAGTTTCTCCAGCACACTCCAGTTATTTACTGTGGATATATGATGTCAAGATTCATCTTCACCCCTTACGGACAACTCAAGGACATAGAAAACAACAGGAAACATATACTTGGAAACATACTTTGTAGGATTTCTGTGAATTAAAATACATCAAACAGAAGCAATAATACCCAACAAATGAAGAAGAGATGACTCTTTAAACAACATCAAATAGTTATTTTAATTTTCATGTGTTCATTTATGAGGAATATTGACTATTATGAACGTGACAATTCTGAAATGCACTTTATCTGACTGAAAATAAATCATGATTTAAACAGAAACAAATGAGAGAGACGTCACATGAGGATTGAAACCATCTGAACTATCAGTATGATGAAAACCTTTGAGATGTCACATAAAGCCGTAACTTGATGAGCAATATTGCCCAGCTTATAATCATCTTCAGAAGATCAGAAAAATCGTCTTGAAAATGTCACAGAAATGATGATTTTATAACACCTGAAGCTTATAGAGTTTAATGAGGCGTCACAGATACCTGCTGTTACCTGACACAATGTTTCCAATCAACACATCATTTTACTTCTTCAGGATATCATATCATAATAATCCTAAACAATCAAACCCTGAGAGAAGGTTTAAAGGCTAATCGTACATTTACACTGTGGATGTAAGATAAGACACAGCGGCTTTTATAAAGAACAAACATCTCTTTTCATTTCTTTCTGTTTTTATTTAAACATCTGAGACTATGTTGATACACAACTGAGAATCTCCTTTAAAACATCTGAGTAATAACATTATGATCTGGAGATGTTTTACCTCATACAGATAGTCAAAGAGCTCCAGTATGGTCAGGATACTGGCCCCAATAAACAGTCCCATCTGTCCACCGATATCACCTGAAACAAATCATCTGATGAATTACACAACACACTTCTCTCTTTAATGTTTCTTCTCTTACAAATATACTGGTTCAACTGGTTTACAAACTGGTGTAAACGATCAGTAGACTTGACTAACCGAGAAGTCCAGCTAACTCGTAGGCTTTCTTCTGCTCGATGGTCTCGTAATTCAGCGCCTCAAAGAAGATGTCCAGGACCAGGATGTTATCTCTGAAGAACAGACGAAGAGAAACATCAATCTGACAGTGTTTTATTTTCTGATGTGATGATGTTATTAAACAGATGGATGAGGTGAATCACACCCTCGGGCTGATGATGATGTTCTGCATCCGCTCGTACAATTATTAAAAGAACAATCTCAAAGATATTCATCATTTTGTTCTTTTTTTGGATGAATAATTGTTTCTATCTATATTGTGTTGGATAGGGTGTGAAAGTCGTGTTCATCCTGGTTAAATATATGATGTTTCATGAAAAACATGATGGAAATTCCCATAAAAATTAAAAGGTACTACACCTAAAATGGACAAAAGCTTTACAAAAATAAAATACAGAAGGGAATATTAACAAAGCATATAATCTTAATCCACAAGCCGGTCAATTGCCAAAAGATAAAAACCCACAATTTTCCTCATTACATATAGTTTTTATGTCAAGTAAAGCAGTACCGGCTAAAAACAGGTTGTGACAGTGTTTCATACTGACTTTAAAAAAAGCTTAAAACCAAATGTTTTCATCCTAGTTGTGCAATAAAAGTAAAACCACAGCCAGTTTTTTCACAGACGTCACTGTAAGCGAAGAAACAGAACGCAAGTGACCAATAAAATGTTATTTAGATATTAAAAGTAAAAAGATAGACTTTGTTTTTGAGACTTACGCGATGTACTGCTCTGTTTTGTTGAACTTCTTGGCCAGATATTTGGCGGAGGCTTTGCTGGGGATCTTGACGAAGGAAAGCTCTTTACCGTAACGCGTGGTGTTACAGGGCGTATCGCACACGCAGTATGTGTTGTCTCTCTCCACCAGAAAATCTAGAGCCGGACAAACACAGAAAGAGAAAATGAGAACAAGGAGATGAAATAAACAGAGAGGCGGATGAGCGATGGGGGGGCATAAATCCATCTGTCCCATCACGCCCTGGGGTTCAGTCATGTGTAATGAGAAGCGGATGAGATCAGAGAGGACAATGACTGTCTGACGGTTCAGATGGAGATGAATGATGGCGTCTCACCTAGAGCCGGGTCGGCACACTCTTTATACTGCTCTGGTGTGCAGTACGGAGCGTCTCCTAAAAACACACAGAGAAAAAAAAACACTTTCACTTTACAGAAACATAAGGATTTAAAGGGTTAATCTCTCAAACAGTACATTAACAACATTTTCATATGATAATTTTATTATATTTATGCGTCAATTAAAACATTTCTACCCCAAATTCTCATTACTGGTTTCATTTCCATAATGCGAACAAAACAAAAACATTCAGTCTCATTACCGTAATGCATTATCACAACAGTAAGCATTTATAAATGATGGTTATATCTGGACGTAATGCATTCATCGTGTCTGGACAAGAGGATTATTTCATTACGTTATTAGAGTAATGAGATTCAAATGAGAAGAAAGTAAATTATGACGGTAATGAGAAATTATTATCAGAATAATGCCACAAGGACACAACTCTCCTTTATTTCTTTACTTTGAATTTTGAAAGAAATGTGAGATTCACTCATGAAGTGTATATTCAGAACAGAAGTGAGCGAGCGAGAGAGAGAGGAACACAATGTTCAGTGTGTGTAGGTGAGAGAGAGAGAGCGGTCGGTAATTAAAACACGTGGTCCTGTCCATCACACTGCCCTTATCAACTCTGAACCTTCTTAAAAAACTCATTTACATAGTCATTCATTACTACAAAACCATTGCAATGTTGCTGTGCTCATCAATAAATGATTGTGATGAGAGAATCGTGGTGTTAATCTGAGCTAAAACAGATCTGAGATCAGCTGTTAAACACTGAAGTCAATCCTTTAAGACATAAAAACACGAGCAGCTAAACAGCTTCAGGATGAACAGCAGGATCTCAAGACACCAACAGCTTAAAACATTCAGTCGAGAGACAAAATGAGACATTTCATAAAAACATGTCTCTGTGTTTGTGTACCGGGCATGTGCACCATGCGACAGTTGCAGTTCTCCACCAGATAACGCGTCTCACAGTCGATGCGGCAGGCCGTGATGCTGTACGTGCTGAAGAAATCAGAATCCATAGCTGATGATCTACAGTCACCCCACGGCGGAGGAAGAAACGTCAACTACATCACAGAAAGACAGAAACATAACAATAAAGTAATATTATTAATAATAATATTAATAAATAATATTGATATTTTATACATTTCACATTTTCTCGTAACGTGTGTCCTGGTAAACCCTACAGACCAAATGTCCACACAAAGATCGTAATGCCAGTCATTTTTCAATTTTGTTTTATCCAGACAGTATTAAAGACATTATAGTTATATGAAAAGACATGAAAACACAAGATTTTCTGTATTTGTTAGAGCTTCAATGGCTTCAACAATCAAACATCTGAAAGAAATCTGATTGTGTTTTTTAGTTGCCAAATGACAGAACTGTTGGATTCAGACGGGTGTTGAGAAGCCAGTCACCCACATTCACAGTCTAAGGATCTACTTACATTCATTTTATTATTTCTCTCACACAAGATCGAGAAGATCCATTACAGAAATGTTTAGATAGACATCAGAGTCAGTTAACCCAAAAATGAGCCTGTCAGGATATCAACGCCACTGTGATGTTCGCTGATGCTCTTTATTAACTCTTTTTAAACTTTTTGGACAGTATGTCATACTGTAGTGAATCATCAATGTTTGTCACACATCATTATAGTAAATGATGACGTTTAAAGTCAAATAATGAATGAACTGTGATTATACCCTCTGTTCCTGACACGACACAAACGTCTGGAAACCCGGAGCCACACCGAATCCCAGCTGATCGATGAAGGGCGGCTCTTCCTGCGTGTGAATCTGGACTTTAATCCCGGCCTCGAACGATGTCTCGTCTGCACGACACAGAAAAAACATGCAAAATGCAAAAGAAATGCATTAGAAATGCAAAACAGATGTCTAATACATCATAACATTCAAGATGACATCAGATTGAAGCACATGGTGAGTTATTTAACATGTGTAACCAAATATGAACCATAAAAAAAAGCAAAAGAAACATGTTTACTATAGTTAACCACCAAATATTTACCACGGTAACGTAACGATATATTGTATCATATGTATCACAATACAAAAATTTACAATATATAGTACATATAGAAAGTTCAACCTTAAATGTTGCCATGTTATTGTTGATGTTTTGCAACATCCGTTTCCCTTTTTAAAATTTTATTTAAAAAATCACGATACAATTGTAATCGTGAAACCAGTATTGTGTATTGCACCAAATTTTAACAGGAACCAATGCTAGGCTATATGGTTGCTAAGGCGTTGCCAGGGTGTTCCATGTGGTTGCTATGGTAAAAGACAGCTGTTCTCCAGTCTCTGATGCATTTAATATCTAGTCAATGAGATCTTTGCATCTGCTGTATCATCCATCACATTATCCAGACCATGCTATAAAAACTGACAGATCCTGAAACTTTCAGAATAAATGTTTGACATTTCACCCAGAGCAGCGGATATATTCCTGAAGCTGTATATTGACACGGACAGCTGAGCAAACCCGCTCGAGCGCATCAGCACACATTTTAACCTGTGTTTGACACCAGCACGGCTTAAACGCATTTAATCAAATCACATTACTGTCCTGAGACGCTGCCAAACACTAAAGAGACACGACTCATAACAATAAAACACTCTTCATACTGATGCACCTGCTTTAAACATCTGTGTGATGATAATAAAACAACAACAGCATTAGACTAAAGAATTAAACGACTTCATTTTTATCACCTGCTTTAAACTGAACCAAAATGCATTCACAATGTGTTTCTGACAGGTGCGGTTACACAATGAAATAATTCCCCGTCTCATACGAATATAAAGAGGTTTTTAATAAGAAATTACACAAAATACAGTTTCATGGTGAAAAGAACACCAGGTGTGTCATTTCTCTCAATTCAAGAAACTCAATTTTGCACCCTGACAGAAACGCTTACAGTAAATCTAGTTCATGCTTTTTGTTAAGATTAAAATGTAACTTTAAATATGTGTCACTTATAAAAGTTTTGCCATAACATGAAAATAATAGCGATATAATGATTCACTCATGATTTGACACATGCTACTGGGTTTATGATTGTATCATGATATTTTTAACAAGATTTATTTTCAAAAACCTATTTTGTTAAAGAATTAACAACATTTTAAGATTTAAATTCAACTTTTGTATGCAAATGAATAAAAGCAAATTAAATAAAGCAGACTTTTACCCCCAAAAAGTGTTAACAATCATAAAACAATCACCATAGCGCTATGATACAAATCTTAATTTGTGTTGTATCGTGATATATCTCTATATCGCCACACCACGATATGAAATACATCTCTATATTGTTACTTTCATTTTTTAATGTTATATTGTTACAAAATAATGATGTGGATATCTCTATGCCTCGCTACAAATCAGGAGGAGATGAGGTTCAATTAAAGTGACAGCTACTGTAAATGAAATCCAGTTGTGTTTCATCTGGTTTGTGTGAGCAGTGAGACTCAATCTCTTTAAATGTCGGCGAGTGACACGAGCGCTGTGGTCTTTCATTCATTCGAGAGCCGTGACATGGCATGTGATGCGGTCTGAAGATGTAACGTGCCTGTCGTCTGCATCTCACCAAGAATTGAACTTTCCAGGAAAGGTCAGGATGTTTTCTCCTCACAGCATCTTGACCTTCACACTGGACCGTCAGCGACTGCTGATTGTGTGATTGTTTTAATGAGCTCAGCCTGATCAATTCTTCAAATCTGTATGTTTAGAGATTAGTTTCCCAGAATGCATTGCGACAAAACGTTAATCAAACATCAACATATTATATAAATGATACTTCATATCCATCTAGAAAACAGCTGCCCGTGTAGGAAGTAAAACATCAAGACGGCACACTACGTTTCATTTTCAATCAGTATTTGTACGGATTTGCATGTCATCTGTCCCTGCCGTGAGCTTTACAACATGATGAATGTTAATGTCTGATTCTCAGTCGCTTTACTTCAACCTGTTGAATATTAATAAAGACTAAAAGCCAATTTAGCAAACAGAGATCAGCTCATAAGCAGATTACGTCTGAGTCATGTGGGTTTATGCAAATGTGCGCAGACGGACGTAAATGATTTAATCTGATTTCTCTTGAGAATCGTCCCAGCGGGAGAATAAGACAGATGATGTCAGCTGGTCATTTAACAGCTGAGGATGAGATATGTTTTTTATCTCTCACGAGAATTTACAGGACCAACTAAATGCTATTTAACTATCAACTTTATCTTACGTACCTTAATAGAAATAACAAACAGACACGCTCATGAATAATTTTTGAGTCACAGAATTCTGCAAAACAAAACTGCAACTTGGCACCTTAAAGCACAAATAAACTAAACAATTTCTCATACTTTAATACAAGATTTTGATGATACCATCATATACTAGCTGTCGTTTCGTTTTGCTGCAATGTAGCTGGTCTCGTGAACATGAACAAATCAACATCTGTTTAATTTTGATCAAGATGTCTTACCGGTCTCGCCCCAGACGGGCAGATACTCGTCCTGCTGGATGTCCAGCATCAGTTCCAGACCGTTTCCCATCCCGCCCTTCAGTGTGACGAGCAGCGGACGGCCGTCCTGACCAGAGTTAAAAGTGTAACACTTCCCATAGCGGGTGAAGATCTGTGGAAAGATGAGCGGAGACTTTCATCAAACAACTAAACTATAATTATAATTCAATATCATTCAGCATGGAAAACAGTGTAAGGAAAAAATGTTTCTTAAATAAAAACAATAAATCAATTTCAGAGCAAACTGTCATAAAACAATACTGTAATATTTATTAGGGGTGGGAGAAAAAAAATCGATGCATCGGGATTCTTTCTCTAACGATTCTGTTCTATGTCAGAACTTGTTCATCCTGAATATAACTTTGTTAAAATAAAAGCAATAAAATTAAACTTCAAGATGGGAATACTGTCAAAGAGATTCTAACTATAAACAAAAAGCATAAAAACTCTTTATTTATTTAAAATGCAACATTTTCATATTTGCAAAAATTATATGAAGAATCGTTTTGGAATCGGATCGTGAGTCCCAGAATCGGATCGGATCGAGTAGTACCTAAAGATTCCCACCCCTAATATTTATCACAGAAAACTGTAGTAAATTATTAAAGACTTTAGTGTTTTGAACACAATTTATAATTTTATTCAAATATTAAACTACTGAATATCTTTGAAAGGCTGAAACAGTATTATTTTCGCTATATTACCAGTCATATCTGTCATATCTTTATCTGTCATATTTGATCATCAGATAAACTTTGGTCAGATCATGATTCTATATCTGATGTTTCATTCATTTCTTTTCAAGACAAACAATTCACAAAACTGACAAGCTCACATATGAATTTTCCTGTTTTGACAATGACACAGATGTAAATCAACTTATATCTGATTAACACACGACATGCATCGATTCATTTCATCAAAATCAAGTTATTTCTATAACTCCTTCTGGACACTAAATCTTGACATGAATCATCGTGTGACATGGAGAAAACTGGGTTGAAGAATGGAAACGGTTCGAGGTGTCTTTCAGGAATAACAGAGTATCTCTGATGTGATCCGCAGTGGACTCATCTCATCTGTCTTAATTGAAACTGATCTCATGTAGGTGTAATCAGATCACAGACAGCAGGAGACCCATCCGCACCGCTGCTCGAGAACCCGATTACCATCACGCACAAATGAGAAACTTCAGACTGAAGGAAATGAAACGAGTCACATCGGCAGGCAACTTGTAACGTGATAAGAAAACAGCAGATCTCCAGAGAATCAAAGCTTATGGAAAAGCGGACATGACAGGAACTCGGTTCTCTCAGACACAGATCAACTCGAGTGATTATACAGACACGGAGCTCATATGAACACATGATCACATCTGAGATTCTGAGCTTACAAGGAAACAACAGCAAAACTGCCTAAATACAATAGATACAGGTGTATGTACATATTGTATATTGTATATATAAGAACTTTCTTAAATAACATCATTACCTGCATAACAACTCACATGTAGTTTATTTTTAGTGTTATATAAATAAAATAATATATATATATATATATAATTATTTTTTTTATTATTTATATATCGTTTTTTAATATTTAATACTATATATATATATATATATATATTTTAATATATTTAAAAAATATTAAAAAACGTACATATACTATTGTTTTTACAAACTTATGTAAAATAATTACTTATGATTTGATGCATTTTGTTTTAAATACTGAGTAAATTAAATATTATTATGGTTTTCCAATTTCTGAATATCATTTTAATTAGAATGAACTCATTTTGATTTTGAAAACTGCTTTCTATAACAAAAAACTCAATAAATCTTGATATAGGCATGTTAAATATTGATAGGCAAATAATATATATATAATATATTATTGAGCAATACAAAAATGAAGTGCTCTTGATGAGCTCTTGATGTGATCACAACATGTAAAAAACAGAAGCAAGGTTGTTGCCAAGACGTGAGCGAGTTGCCGTGGTAACGAGAGCGTTTGGTTGAGGTTCGATTGACCTTGTGTCGCAGTAGAGACGAGTGAAGCAGAAACGCTGTGAAAACTTCATGAACGAGGACGTTAAACTATTGTGTGCTCACCGCCAAAGAACAAACCTTTAGAAAACCTTCACAAAACACACATTTTTAAAGAAAAGTCGGGAACCCGCTGTATGTGCATCTGTATTATATCCTCAAGTCTGGAAAAAACATCAACGAGAAGCACCATACTTGTACACAAATAATATGCGTTCAGAGCCCCAGAACCAAGTCTTTAACATTCACCTCCTCAAGTCTGCATTCACAATCAACATCACCCAAAATAAACCTGACTCGTCACTGTTATCTGCCGCTTTAATGTGCTGGGAGGACTACTGATGAAGACTATCTCCCGTGTCCTCGGAGCCTGACTGATATACCCATCAGTACCCATCAAGATCAAGGTGATGACAGACAGCCCTTCAGAAATGAATAATTCACTGAGATCTAAAAGCCGCCGTGTCACGCGTCTGAGGGCCGTCCGGGTACAAACAAACTCAGAAGCTGTTTGTCAGAACTGTCACAAGGGTTCGATCTGTGACGGATGTGCTTCACAACTCACTGTCTGCTTCATCTGTCTGTAGTGGATTAGAAATTATACACGAACAAACTCGAACCTTTTTCCAAATGGAGTGATTTTGTGGATTTGGGAGGTTGGTGGTCCCGGTCTGACAGTAATCAATAGAGGCACAATGACGACAGCCACAGCATGAACCTCAGAATCAATAACTCTTCCTCTATTGACCGTCGGTCAGACACATGGACAGCAGATTCAGTGATGTAATGAAAGGGTTAGACAGACAGTTTAAGAGCAGTTGTGATGCTAAAGGGCTTTGGGATTTATCTGACTGTCAGATGACTGTGAAGAGAGTCTCTGTGCATCTCTGGAAGGTCTTCAGCATCAGGACCAGAATGACCCTCATTGATTATCAATATGATCCGGTTCTGATCAGTGAGATCAGAGAACAGTCACATGATCAAATCAGACATACTGTAAGATAAAATAAACAGAACTGTAAATGATTTTATACTGTATTTACATTTATACTGAAATGATATATTTAGATAATAAACACAAACACACAAAGATACACAAACATACACACAAAAAACACACAGATACACAAATACATATACAGAAACACATACACAGACACAGAGACTCACAAACACACAGATACACGAATACATATACAGAGACACATAGACAAATACACAGACACACACACACAGATAGATACACACACACACACACACACACACACACACAGATAGATACACAAACATACACAAACACACAGAAGCACAGAGATACACAAACATACACACACACATAAGCACAGAGATACACAAACATACACAAACACACATAAGCACAGAGATACACAAACACACACACAAAAAACACAGATACACAAATACACACACAAACATACACAAACACACATAGGCACAGAGATACACAAACACACACAAACACACATAAGCACAGAGATACACAAACATACACACACACACACACAGAGAGATTGACAAACATACACAAAAAAAAACACAGACACACAAATACATATACAGACACACACATACACAAACATATATACAGACACAGAGATACACAAACAGATACACAGACATATACTGTACATAGAGATGCACACACACACACACACACACACACACACACACATACATATGGAAACACAAGCATATATACACAATCAGAGAAACAAACAAACACAAAGAGATATATACATATCTATACACAAACACAGATAAACACAAACAGATACACAAACTTATAGACACACACACACACACAGTTACAGAAGCACAAACATATATATTGTGTATATATTTGTGTTTATCTATGTATCTATACTGTATATACACATATAGATACACAGATCAACACAAATATACACACTTTATTTCAAAATGTTTAGATCTAATCTAGTTTAGTAGTTTAATGTCTGATGTAACGTTTAATGGATTAACATCAGACGCTAAACTGTTTGGGTCACATGACCTAAAAGCACAACAATCACTCCTTTCCATCACTCCTAAAGACTCACAAACCTCCAACTATAACATCTCACCAGCTACACTAACAATGAAAACATCCAACTTGATTCATATGAACAACCTTAATAAAAGTCAAAAATAAAACACTGATATTTCTGACTGCAGTTAAACACCACACGCAGTCCTTCATCATGAAAATGAGACAGAAGAAAAGAGTCAAAGAGTCGGGAGGTCCATCATTACAGATGTCTTCAAGCCTGACTGATGCTTCACATAAAGACCTTTCTGTGAAAACTCTCCTTTCACATACAAACATTAAACTCTCTTCATGTGAGAAAGATTGTGTGTCTTACATGCAGATGTGTGGTTGTGTAGTGTGTGTGTGTGTGTGTGTGTGTTAAATTGACTGATAAAGCCGCAGGGAAAATGATCTCCAAACAACTCAAAGTGCTTAAAACAGCCAAATGATTCATGCTGAGCCGTTTAACAGGTCCAAAGCAAATACACACACAACCACATGCACAAATATATACTCTGTATCTTTTTTTCTACATTTCTTTCATCTTCTGTCTCATACTGGCACTGAAATCATTGTGCAGAATAGAAACACAGATATATTCACCGGCTCTGGCCTCTAAAGATGACAGATCATATTTTTACACAGAAAGCAATGCACTGCATAGATTTAACACCGAGCCAAATGACTGTACACAAGGAGACTGCAGATAGACTCAGTCTCGGGACAAAATCCATCATGAAAGATATCCCGAGAGTCACATCGCCGAGTGTGTTTATCAATTACATTTTCTCATCTTAAAATGATGAAAATATGAGAAAATATACAGTGTCACATTCATATATTGATATTTCCAGAGTCAAGCATCACTATCACAATGCTCATCTTTAGGGTTCATAAATAACCTTTCATTAAAAATGTCATTTTTAGGTTAAAACAGGGTTAAAAATTGAACACTTCAGTATGCACAAAATAAAATACTAGTATATGCTTTCACTGTGCTCATGTGACCTCATCTTTCATTCAGTTGGGTGTAAATTTGCCCTCTGACCCCAAAGGTCAAACACATTGCTGGTGTATTCTGCACGTTTTGGTATTATATTCACATAATCATTTAATATAAATTGATATTTTGTCAGTATGTGCTTTTCTGAGATTCGATCCCATGACCTTTGTGTTGCTAACTACCAATAATTATTAGAGTAATAATTATGTCTCTCTCTCTCTCTCTCTCTCTCTCACTGTCTCTCTCTCTCTCTCTGTCTCTCTCTCTCTCTGTCTCTCTCTCCGTCTCTCTCTCTCTCTCTCTGTGTCTCTCTCTCTCTCTCTCTCTCTCTCTCTGTCTCTCTCTCTCCGTCTCTCTCTCTCTCCATCTCTCTCTCTCTCTCTCTCTCTCTCTCTCTCTCAAATGTGTTCATGTTTGATATCTGAATTTTAGCTTTCTTCATGTTTTTCCATCGCCCTCCATCACACCCTGTTGCCCTGTACGATGATATGACGCTTTGAGAATGAAAGCTAAACTGTTTACAAACAACTGTAAGAGATAAAGACATTTTAGAATAGTATTAAACTCATTAAAATCATGAAATAACACAAGTGTAACTGTGTGAATTGTGTTGAGACTAAAATCGTGTAAAATAAATGAACACTATGTTATATTTGATCATCTTCACA
>CM032818.1:695767-830332 GCA_019155185.1 Beaufortia kweichowensis
ATCTGTCAGATCAAATCAAACTTTCCAATCAGGTAACTATAAAGTACAAACCAGACATTCATTTATTTAGAAATAATTTAGCTTTACCGCACATATCACTCAAGTCCATTCAAGATTTATATTTTTACTTTGAACCCTCCAGAACACTAAAAATGTCTACAGATGTTAAACATGAGTCTGTAACTATGTTAAGATGAAGACACTCTTCTTCTGTGTTGTGTATCATATAACAGAAGTGCTCAGACGTCTCAGATAGACTCTTAACATTGCTGTTTCTCCAGCTGAGAGCTCTTCAGCTTTCTTCAGTTGATTTGAGCTGTAGATGTGACTGAACAGGTCAACTGTGTCAGACACTCACGCATGAAATGTTTGAAAGGTGAGTTTAACTATCCTCACAACCTCTGTGTGCACGGGAATACTTTATATCCTCAACTACACCAGCAAACGCTCACGTTTCACACGGTCAATGTATGATCAGTATGATAAATCAACAGATTTAGAGTCATTAGTGATTCACTAACAGGTCAATTACACTGTGTTAAATGCTCATTGTTGTATTTCAGTCTCATGCTGGTCACAGAGTTTTGACATTTAACATGTTTCGCTAACAACATTCGGAGACATTACAATTTAACAGGCTATTTGGATCTGAATTTAGACTAAAAGGCAAAAAATAAACATCCAAAATGGCTATTATACTAATGTTTTACCAATGTAAACCTATTTAAGCTTTGTTAAATTAATGTTTTTGATTTGATATGTTCTAGAGCTCAACCAATGTCAACACTATTACCTAAAGAGAAGACTTTGTCAGTTTACGCTAACATGGTCAAATTATTGATTCTACTCAACAGCAAAGCCAAAAGTTAATAAATAACACTAATGTCATAGGTGAATGCATGAATGCAGGAGAGCACATCTACTCATGAAGAATGCACACCATAAAGTGCCTGACAAACACATAAATATTCATGTAAATAATCTGAAAGTGCTCAAATATTTACTGTTTGATCTTGTCTCACATGTTGGTCTATCGCTCTGTATGAATTTATATTCTGTACAATATGATTTTTCACATTTCAGCACCATGGACAGCGCTCACGTCACTGGACCTGATGTAGAAACACTTACACTATGATTATTATTACTAATCCAATTTTAAAAAATTACAAAAAATACAACCCTAACCCTAATAATAAAAATAAAATAAATCCTTGCACATCAAAAATACACCTGCATATACGCACACTTTCAGACACAGACAGTTTAATACCGATCTACTGAGCTTTGTATCAGACATCTGAAGCAGACTTCATGCTAACAGATGCATGTAGGTTAATTGTTGATTGTCACTGAAATAACTCTGTACATCCATCACAGACACAAATCTCTTGATTCACTAACACCTATGAGAAAACAGACAGTAAATGAAAGCTCAGTGTCAATCAGACTCAAAAACTCATCCACAGTTTATTTTATGTGCATGTGGTCCAGGATCTGTGTGCTTTCATCACGTTGCCGTTGGTGACGGACATCATCCCAACACCTCCAGCTATACAGCAACAAAGCAGAAAGCTTTATCGCTTAATAAATAATAAAATTCTCTCTTCTGCGGATGATAAGCGTGGGTGTTTTACTCTCACTGAGATACTAGAAAAGATGTTTGTGTTTTCATGTATCAGTCTGATGATTCACAAAACCCAACAGCTCATGTAAATAACAGGGACTTGCGTCAATCCTCACATTTGTGTCTGGTGAAACTATTAAAGATCAGCAGAACAACAACCAAAATGATGGATGAAATCCTCTTTAAGACATTATCAGAGTATCTTCAAGATGTTAGTGATGCCTAATATAACCAAGAACACGTATTAAGTATGCAAGTATATAAAGTTAACTTTAAGATTTCATTCAGAACAGAAAGAGTTTTACTGAGTCTTTTCAGTGTGAATCTCTGTGTTGTGGCGCCTCCTGGTGTTCACATGACGTAACTTCAGACCACATTCAAACTAAAATGGAAACTAATAAAAGATGTTTGACTTAAGCATCACTATCCCTATTTCACATACTGGTGCTAAACAACTTACCGGTCTGTCACCAACCCTCTAAAGCCACTGTAAAAATAAACTTTCAGTTCGGGACCATGCAGATTAATAAAAAAGTACTTGAATGCACCGTCAGTTTGAATAAAAGCTCTGCAGTGATTCAGATCAAGCATCTTTGCATCAATGTAAAGAATGTACTTTTTGCGCAATAGACATAAAAAAAGATCAGAGATCATGAAATTTTAGGCAAGCTTCATCAAATTAGTAAATGCATTAGCTTACATGAACAATAAATATATTTTACTGCATGAAATTAACATAAAGTACATTAAAAAAATGAAGATGCTTTGATATTACAGGGTAATGATGTGTTTAACTGAGTTATATCAGCAGAACACACTTGTTTTATAAACAGAGAAAGAACCAGAGACATTTATTAAAAATCTATACAGTGTCAATTTTGTCATTTTCAGTTCTGTTGTTAATTGAAGCTTTTACTTAATGTCAAGATAGATTTTACAAGACACAAATTACATCCTACAATAAAGAAAGAGAGAGAGCGAGAGGAAGAGCGAGAGAGGGCAAGAGAGAGAGAAAGAGCGAGAGAGAGAAAGAGCGAGAGAGAGGGAGAGAGAGAGAGAGAGAGAGAGAGAGAGAGAGAGAGAGAGAGAGAGAGAGAGAGAGAGAGAGAGAGAGAGAGAGAGAGAGAGAGAGAGAGAGAGAGAGAGAGAGAGAGAGAGAGAGAGAGAGAGAGAGAGAGAGAGAGGTGATGTGAGAATCACAGGCTTATTAATATTGTATGAAGGTCTGTCACCAGCTTCTGATACTGCAGATCATCTAAACCTGATCTTCAAGGTGACATTAAACACAGCATCAGAATGATGACAGAAGACAGAAGAGAGAGGCAATGCTTCATACATGACATCTGTAATTCTATAATGAACTGGATTTCACTCCTGATTAACCTGAAGACAGATGAGACTGACTCACATTAAACACATCACACAGACACATCTGACAACTGAATGACTACAGCAGATTTACTCATGTGAAACTCACTGTCACAAAGCTAACCCTGCTGACAGAACAACTAAATCCAGTCTAAGATGGTTGGCTGGTCTGAGCTGGTTTAAGTTGGTCCACCCAACCGGGCAAACTAAGACCAGCTTTGCCATCTAAAAGTGGTCAAAACCCTTTTAAAACCAGCTAAAACCAGACTGGGAGACCAGATAAAACCAGTTGAAACCAAGTTAAGACAAGCCAATATCAATATCTGGTTTCAGCTGTAAGGTGTTTTGGAGGTTGCCAGGGTGTTGCTATGCAGATGCTCATGTGTTCTGAGTGTGTTGCTCGGGTGTTCTGGATGATTGCTTAGTTTTCCAAATCAAAGAAAGTCACAAGGCTAAAATAATGACGTCAGAAGCATTTAGAAAACTAATCTAATATTACATCTCTCAGCAAGTCATATTGAATAATTTGAGGTCAGATTCACATGAAGGGTGAGTTACGTACCAAATACTTCCCAAAATACTTAATACTTGCAAAAACTGTGAAGATTAGCTAAAAGAGCGATGATGAATTTAAAGCAAGCAGAAACACACATAATATACAGTCTATAAGTATATATATATATGACTATAATAGTTTTAATCTGCATTAAAAGTCTTCCTGATGGTTTTATTGATCGTTCAGCTGAATCAGGCAGATGAGAAACACGAGTTTCTGCTCTGGAGGTGAAAATAGATCCTGGTCTAATGGAGCTTCAGGAAGTGACTGCCGTTTCAATTCTGCCCCAAACCCGAAACTCAATCCATCTGTGTGTTTGGCACAGACCCGCCTGCCATCGACCCGAATCCCTGAGCTTCTTAATATCACCACTGCTGATCCATAGATAGATAGACACACACACCCAACAGCATCACAATGGTGCAGTACGGCACATGATGTTAATGAGAGGATGAGGATTATTCAGTGAACACCTGTAAAACAGCTTGAGCTTAAGCACATCCATCACCCGACCGCCCGCACAACCGCTCCGTATAAATATACTTAAGGGCTATAAAGCGATTCCTCGCTAAGCGCTAGCAAATATACTTGTGGCCTTTAGAGCAAAGCAGAACATCATTTACTTCAGTCAATATGAGTCTCACAACACAGAAACCTCCAGATCAGCAACTATAACAAACCAAACGGCTCTTTCACAGACGGCCAGCAGGGACCGTCTACAAACTCCAGACTTTTCTTCGGTTTTAATACTATGTGTTAGTTTTAGTTTTATTAGATCAGATCTGTTGTGATCAATCACATGCAGTCAAACTGTGATAAAAATAACACACAACTGTTTTTCATTTGCATTGCTGAACATGAAGAATAAATGACTTCTGATTGCCGTTAGATAGTGTGAGAACATCATTAATCTCCTCTGACACGCCTCAACCTCCTTCATTCATCAAATACAGTCAATGACCCTCAACATAACATGAGAAGAATAAAAAACTGAGAAAAGAACTCCTCAAGACATCATTCTCTCAATTTCAATTTTCAATGTAAGTGTGCTATAGCTGGGCTGCATACAAATAGTACAAATTTATGTACAAAGAAAAAAGTAAAAAATAAAAGTAAGATGTGTCTATAGAATTAAATAGATTAAAAAATTAAAAGAATAAAAGCAAAATATACATTCGAGTTAAAGAATACAGTAAAATACTTTTTCTCTCTCTTTCTCTCTCTCTCTCTATCTCTCTCTCTCTCCCTCTCTCTCTCTCTCTCTCTCTCTCTCTGTCTCTCTCTCTCTCTCTCTCTCTCTCTCTCTCTCTCTCTCTCTCTCTCTCTCTCTCTCCATGTCTCTCTCTCTCTCTCCATGTCTCTCTCTCCTCTCTCTCTCTCTCTCTCTCTCTCTCTCTCTCTCTCTCTCTCTCTCTCTTTATGTCTCTCCATGTCTCTCTCTCACCTCTCTCCAGTGTTCAGGCCCACACTCCTTCCCTGCAAATTTACACTCCAGCAGCATGTCGTCCATGCGGTGCCGCGTGCGGTTGAAGAACTCGGCAAGGCTGAATCTTGAGCCCTGTCTGTCGGGCTCCGGGGCGAGCGGGATGCCGGGTGCCATGTTGTCCTCGTACCCCAGCAGAGGACCCATGAAGAGCAGATCGCTGTAGCTGAGCTGTGAACGGCGGAAGTAGTTGTAATTGCACATGGTGATGGCGGGGAAGGTTATGTTTTGAGCGTTCCGCTCGTCCAGCATGGTGACGTGATCGTACTGCAGGTAATAGATGACTCGATCCACCACCTGCATGACAAACATGGAGACGGCCATCAGGAAGACCACCGTCCATAAAGCCCGTCGCACACTCAACTTTTTATCTTCCACAAAGACGTGGTTGGCACCGTGAAGAGAGCAGCCGCCGAAAAACGTGGCCAGGCTGATGTCGGGCACATCTTCTTCCACCCCGTCGGTTGCGTTCAGCTCGTCGGGTTCTTCGCTGTACCGGCCGTGCTCGCCGTCTCTGGACCACGCCACCCGCTTGTAGTGGTCATCGAAGCTGTCTTTGCGTGAGCCGCGTACCGGCTCGTCGTCCGTGCTGAAGGAGATGGTGCATGTGATCCGTACCATGACTGAAAGAAAATCCTGAAGAAATCTCACTCCACAGAGGTCAGAAGGTTTGCGTGTCCATCCGTGAATCCACCGGATGAGATAAAAATCAGTGAAGAAACCTTAAAAAGATTCACAAACGCAACAATCTAGATGTTGAGTCGCTCTCATCTTCAAGATATCTGGAAGTGAGTTGTTGGGATGTAATGTCCCACCCGGCCCCAAACTCCCTCCCATCGTCAGAGAATATTCCCCGAGCACCCGGACACCGTCTCCATCTGATGTCAGCACATCAGCTCAGCATCAGATCATCTTTCAAAGACCCGGATGAAATAATTGACTAGATTTTAATAATGTTACAGGACACCAGAAACAATTCAGGCCATTTATAAAACACTGGAGAAGGTCAGAGTCATGGGATTTTTACAGCCGTTGTGCTATTTAATAAAGCACAGAATACGAACAGACCGTTATCAGCTCATAAACAAACACACGAGAGACAAAACAGACGGCAATGAAGTGTGCTTTACAAACAGACCTCAACATCATGTCTAAACACGCTTATAAATAAATGATCCATCAATATTGAGCTTCATGTTGAGTGCACTGCAAACAAACTACACAGTCAATAAATAAATAACATTTGATCAAATCTACCAAGAAATAAAAAGTTAAGTGAGGTGTTTGAGTTAAGACACGACGTCTCCATCAGCGTTTCACTAATCCTCACATCTGTTCATTTATCTCATTAATGTCTCTGATGAGACGTCTCATCTCATTTAATAGATTTCTGAAGAAGTCTGTGAGGTTTTGTTTGCAGTAGATAAAAACTTTTTGAAATCCAGTAGAGATATTATTACAGTAAAGTTGAGTAGAACTACTAATCCAAATCAGTGTATCATTAATCCAAGTCACGTATTTCAGCTTTCTTTCTCTCTCTCTGTCTGTCTCTCTTTCTTACTTTCTTTCTTTCTTTCTCTCTCTCTCTCTGTCTGTCTCTCTTTTTACTTTTTCTGTCTATCTTTCTCTCTTTGTGTCTGTCTTCTGGCTGTCAGTTTCCTTATTTCTTTGTCTGTTTCTCTCCCTCCTTCTCTCTCTCTCTCTCTCTCTCTCTCTCTCTCTCTCTCTCTGTCTGCTCCGATGTTTTTGTCTTACTGTAATTGTGTACTGTAAATCTAACATCATGATTGTGTTTGTGTCCAGCAGATGGCAGTAGTGTTCCGCGTGTCACTGATTTGTGATTCGTGTGTTTCCATGTGTGTATCAGTGATGCAGTGTGACTCAGAAATGTGTTGTGTGTCTCTGTGCTGTATGTGTGTATGTTTCATGTTTCTATGTGTTTATTTCTGTGCTATATTGTGTGTGTATCAGTGTGTGTGTGTGTCTCTGTGCTGTATGTGTATGTGTGTGTGTGTGTGTGTATCAGTGTGTGTGTTTCTCAGTGTGTCTATGTGTAAGTGTATTGTGTGTGTGTGTGTGTGTGTGTGTGTGTGTGTTTCTCAGTGTTGTGTATCAGTGTGTGTGTGTGTTTCTCAGTGTGTCTATGTGTAAGTGTATTGTGTGTGTGTTTCTCAGTGTGTGTGTGTGTGTGTTTCTCAGTGTTGTGTATCAGTATGTGTGTTTGTGTGTGTGTTTCAGTATGTGTCTGTTTCTTAGTGTTGTGTATTTTGTGTGTGTTTCAGTGTGTCTATGTGTGTTTCTTTCTGTACTGTATGTGTATTGTCTGTGTGTTTCTCAGTGTTGTGTATCAGTGTGTGTTTGTGTGTGTCTGTGCTGTATGTGTATCAGTGTGTGTGTGTGTGTGTGTGTGTGTGTGTGTCTCTGCTAGCAGTTGTAATGTAATCAGTGTGATTGTGTGAATCTCAGCAGTTGGAGGTGAATGCTCGTATCACTCTTGTGTGTTTTTTGTGTGTTACTCTCAACAGGTTTCTCTACAGTACATTCACTTTCTCTTCACTCCTGCTGTGAGGTGTTTGAAAGAAACTGAATATGTTGTGATGTGATTGTGTGTAGATGATGTGATGAGACAGCAGGGGGCAGTAGAGATGTTATTCTGTCCCATCAGGGTCAGTGTTTCATTGAAAGCCTGTGGAGATGGATCATCATTTCTGCTCAAGACCCTCTCAACCATCATCTCTCACAGACCTGTCGTTACCATGGATACTGCCGCACACGTATGTAATCTGCGGTGAGAAACGACATTCACTAACATGTGAACTGGCCTGCTGAGCACTAAATGCATTACTTAACACAAGGAGATGTGTTAATGTTTCCAGACTCCAGCTGACACTGATCCACAGCTGAATTAACCCATTCATTTACCAGAAAAACACTTCATACTATAACATAACACACATTACAAACCACAAATGAACTCTCATAAACATCTCTATATTTACTGTCATTATTTAATAATAATGGATCATGTGGATGTCATTTCAAATTCAGTCTGTATTTTTTCTCTTATGACTCTATTACATCACATTACATAACTTTAAATTTTCCTCCTTTAATCTATTTAATTAAACAGCTATTTATTTCAACTTTTATTTTAAGTTTTCCACTTGTATTATATTTAATGTTTTTTATATTATATCACATACTGTATTATGTTTTGAAAATGTATATGTACATTTTATTTTTCTAGTTTTTCCCTTATATTATATCACACTATCATATTATTCTTATTTTCTGTTAGTCTACAGCAGCTTATATTGTTCAGTATGTGAGTTTTCTCTGAGGATTGGAAACACAATACTTCACCAGTTGAGCTAGAGAAACACTTACTGTACATGACTGATACTATAGTGGACAGTAAAGTTTTATTTCATTTAATGATGTGTATATTAGGGGTGGGAGAAAAAAATCGATGCATCGGGATTCTTTCTCTAACGATTCTGAATCGATTCTCAGAGATTCAGAATCGATTCTATGTCAGAACTTGTTCATCCTGAATATAACTTTGTTAAAATAAAAGCAATAAAATTAAACTTCAATATGGGAATACTGTCAAAGAGATTCTAACTATAAACAAAAAGCATAAAAACTCTTTATTTATTTAAAATGCAAATTTATCATATTTGCAAAAATTATATGAAGAATCGTTTTGGAATCGGATCGTGAGTCCCAGAATCGGAATCGGATCACGTAGTACCTAAAGATTCCCACCCCTAGTGTATATGAACAGGACTGGGTCATGACCCCTCTAGTGGAAACTAAAGCTCAAGCCCAGGTCTTCTCTTTATCACATAAAGACATCTCTATGTTCACTCCTAATATAAATATCACTGCAAAGTCTCCATCGCACCACCAAATCAACACAAACAAGCAGAGACGAGGGACGACAGAGAGCGTGTGATTACACAGACATCTGCTGTAGGGCCGCAGAGACCCGCGCCGCTTTAAATGTGCCGTTTCAACCGTACGGCACGTCTCTCATATTAACCCGTGTGTTGAGGTTAGACACACATCTCTCTATCTTCACCATGACGGAAAAATCTACAATAAAAACAACACCATTCACTGAAGATAAAACACTCCAAAAATGATGCTGTACATCTTTATTTATTGCTTTTCTACTTGAATCTAATCCAGAACACAGATAACACCGTTCAGTAACTCTTTCAGTCGTTCACAAACATTTAAATAAGCCCAGTGTGTTTGTCTGGATCAATAAAGAGTGTTTGTGTGGCGTCTGTAAAGAGCACACAGAGCATCATGATGGGCTGTCGTGTGGATTATCACACGCGTGAAGAGGAATCGATCGCTTAATAGAGGGATTTGTGTGATACGGGTGGATCAGACCATAGATTCTCACCACAGTGATGCTGCCAGACCGTTGCTATGGTGATGTAAATGATGCGTTACTATGTGCTTGACAAAGTGTTGACGTAAGGTTACTAAAGTGTTTTATTAAGTAATATCACATCTATTCTTAATAAGTCACATGATTTGATTATCATTCAGGTCATAAACTTTTAACAATTGGATTTTATCTCAAGTTGTGTCTCATGATGGAAACTAAAAGACTTCATGTCAATAACTTTAATATACAGAAACTTAAACTTAGTCTAAAATCCACACAAACTATATCAAATGCATTACAGTATGTAAAGTTATTGTTTTGCTCCTGTATTGACCTCAAAGCATTTCTGATCAGACATTAACCTGCACTAAAATCATCCAGTAATACATTTAATAATATGTATTTCATCCCCTGAACAGCAGAATAATTCACACATCAGAGTTCCTTCATCACAACATGATTCTTGTGGGAATAACAGATGACAAGCGATATGTTTGTGAGCGGAGAGACGAATGAGAGATGATAACATCACATCATCATTACTGATCACACAATCATATTAAACGCTGTTCAGTTGTCTATCTAGACAGCATTATAACGCATCACAGGTTCACGAGTTACTGCCTATGAAGTGTACTTGTTTTTCTGTGACTTTCATAATCCTCAAACATCTTGAAACCGTCTCTGTAAATCACGTACACAAACAGCAGGTCGTGAACTTCAAATAATTCTTAAAGATTTCCAATAGGTCATGAGTAAAGGGCGAGTTTGCAGTGCGAGAGAAACAAGAAGGACGCGGCGGGAAGACTTCGATTGGTCTCGAAAGCAGAACTTTCTTCTGTTGGCCTTTAGCTGTGTGGACGAGGATGAAGCCCATTAAAAAGAGCAGAACCACACCGACGGTTATTATTCTCAAGTCTTCAAAAGACTCTTATCACACGGCTGAAGACGATAAACCCACCGCACCTGAACGTTCCTGCTTCATTTTACTCTTATCGGTCAAATGACCTCAATCCAATCAGCTCTCTCCGACACGACGCTTTTATACCTGCTGAGGTCGGAAACGCTTAAAGAGATGCATTCAACCCTGCTGTAACGCTTCTTCAAGTTCATTTATGACGTATCTCGCTCTTCAAACTTTTATCTTACATTTAACTTCATTTATCTTCAGACTGGTTTTAAATCTTTATGCAAATTACTTTGGCTGGTTATGATTGACTAAACTCACACATGAAAAATAACTATATGATTTGTTAAATGCTGTTATAAATGAATATAAATAAAGTATTATAATATAATAAAATATAATATAATATGATAATATAATATAATATAATATAATATAATTAATATAATATAATAAAATATTATAATATAATTAATATAATATAATATAATATAATATAATATAATATAATATAATATAATATAATATAATAGAATAGAATAGAATATAATAGAATAGAATATGAAAAATATATAAATAAAACAGAATATATAAACAAATGTAATATAATATATAAATGAATAGGTCTATGCAAGTCTTTCTTTCCAATAAAACAAATTCAGCAATTTTGTGTTTTACAAAATAACATGGAAGAAAGAAGCAACAAACCGAAACTTCAGCATTCATGATGGTCTAGAAACACTGATCTGAGTTCAGCCTGAAGCACCTGTCTATCTCCGCCTCAGCACCATGACAAACACGAGCATTACTTCATGTGTACCTCCATCACATCATGATGGAGGCGGGGCAGACGTTAAGCCCCTCCCCTCCTGATCAGCGGCGGTGCGAGAGCATCTCTCTGGGAGATTTAGTGTCTCTGCACGCTTCAGAAGAGCTGTTTGTCAAAGCGGTGTGATATCTGAGAAACAGAGACCGGCTGTGATGTTAATGTCTCTGACTCCACAGGAGAGCCACTACAAACACTGTACTGTGTACTGGAGAACATTTACTGAAATGAATAAGCAATATACTGTACAAAGTTAACAAGTCTGACAGTTTGTCTCATAAATGATCGTTAGGATTAGGCCATTTTACCATTTAAATAATACAAAAATTAAAAATAAAATCTTATTTTAATGATTTCAAATCCACTAGCTATTCAAGCATAGTTAAAGTAAATTAAGAAAAAATAATAGAATAATTAAATACAAAAAATAATTACATGAAATAAATTTGACTAAAATGAATTAAGTAGTGTATTCTTAAAGTTCAGATCTACAGATGAAGTTTGCTTCTTAAAGGGACAGTTCACCCCAAAATAAATTGGTTCATCATTTATTTCTCCTCATATTATGGCCTATATGACTTTCTTGACCAAACCTGTATGATTTACTGTATGATTTTAAAGAATCAAACATCATTGACTCTCATTGACTTTCATTATACAAACACAAAACCACTGAGACATTTCTCACAACATCTTCTTTTGTGTTACACTGAAGAAAGAGTCACATACAGATTTATAAACACACATGAGAATGAATAAATGATGACTGTAATTCTGAGTTCAATGAACTACAGTAACAGTTTGACTTATCAAACAACTACAAACTAAGAGTTTCATTTTCCTTAAAGCAAAAGAAAACTAATCAGATTCACCAGCACCTGCTTAATGTGAACTACTGATCCATCACACACACACACACACACACACACACACACACACACACACACACACACACACACACACACACACACACACACACACACACACACAGACACACACACACACACACACACACACACACACACACACACACACACACACACACACACACACACACACACACACACACACACACACACACACACACACACACACACAGACACACACACACACACACACACTCAGGCAAATATTTACACACATCACATCTGAACATCATCAGGCACATCACACAGACACACACTAGACACACACACACACACACACACACACACACTCACACACACACACACAGCACACACACTCACACACTGTCTTTCTCACATTTGTCTTGTCACTGTCTTTCTATTTGTCTTGTCACATAACATGACAAGCGCTGGAGGCGAGAGCCGCTAACTGCACGATTGATTTCATTCAAATTAATTTGAGCTCATTTGCTAATGTGTTCCTCCTCCAGACATCAGCGAGACGCCGCCGAACGCACATCATGTGTGAAAGCTCAGGTACGAAACCACAAACACATCATTTATAGATGAAAGTAATCGTTTATAGAAAGCTTGTTGTGTTTCACAGCTGATGAATTTCAGTAAAGGATTCAGTGTGAAATTTGAAAATGTGAAGTAAACACATTACAAAAGTGTAAATCAACACAAGATTTCATAAAGAAATGTGACGTAACGGCCAAGAAAAAGTCTGGGAATATCACATTCATAACAGTTCATATTCCTCATAAATGAACACATAAGGATTATAATAAAATAACTATTTGATGTTGTTTAAAGACTCATCTCTTCTTCATTTGTTGAGTATTATTGTTCTGCTTTGTGTATTTTAATTCACAGAAATCCTACAAGTATGTAGTGTGATCTTTTTCATCACTCATAACTCGTGTATAAACTGTAAATATTTTTCTGATGACAAACACAGATCATGAAAAAGATTTTTTCTGTGTTTCATACTGTATGATGTCTATAACAGAAATATCATGATTCATGTTTCTCATCGTCTCTGTAGTCATCTGAGACTGAACTTACAGATCAATCGTGACAAAATCATTATAATTTTCCACAACGCCTCTATAGAGAACAACACTAATAACCCTCTTTAACTCGTGTCTAAACATCCTGTAAATCATCAAACTATTCAAAGAACTGATACTGTAACTCAAAGGAACATCTGGGTTATATTAAGTCAACATCAACAAGATTAAGTCAACAAGAAAACAAGGTCAAGATTAAAGACATCTTAAAGACATGAGTTTTGAAGAAGTTTACAGGAGGTGAATAACACTGAATGACAGCTGAAATACACACATATTGTTTAAGGGTTTGGCTTGTTAGCAATGACCAACACGTCCGCCATCTTGGAATGGTCAATATTTCTGTTGCTCTCATGACTCAAAGTAAAATAAATGTGTTTTCCAAAATTGAAGATCAGTGAAACTAAAATATTTGAGTCTACACAACAGCACATTTGATATTTATACATGTGAATAACTACAGTTAACACATAAACAAATTTGACCTTTCCAATATGGCGGCCGATGTTGTGTATGTATAATGGCCCAAAGAAACACTTGCTAATGAGGCAGTAAAACACAAACGTGTATTCTGATAAAAAAAACTTCAAGATGGTTTGAGTATGTTGTTGTGTTGTGTGTGAGGATGAGGAGGGCAAGAGTTAAAGCATCAGGGTAATTGATATTCTTCAGGGAGCGACGTGACACAGCTGAGAGAGAGAGAGGAAAAAACACACCACAAAAAACAAAATGGATTACTCAACGTCAGTAATGACCATAAACACATAAATCACCCGCGGCCGGCAAAAGAGCCTCAGAAAATAATTCAGCAGGTCCGTGAGAGAAAGCGGTGTGTTCACACGACGATATGAGCAATTATCAGCTTTAACCACGAGAACTAACCCTGTGTGATCTTTACATCTGCAGGGAGACGCATACATTAACCTCAATAAACCTGCTTTCATCCAACTCTCATGACAACTCTCTCTCTCTTAAAGGCACTTTAACATAGTAAGAAGTGAAGAAACTTTCCAACAAGACAACATCACGCTGGACACCACTGGAGTCAATTACTATTTCTTTATCAGATTTCTCTCTCTCTCTCTTTCTCTCTGTCTCTAAGTCTCTCGCCCTCTCTCTCTCTCTCTCTCTCTCTCTCTTGCTCTCTCTCTCTCTCTCTCTCTCTCTCTCTCTCTCTCTCTCTCTCTCTCTCTCTCTCTCTCTCTGTCTCTGTCTCTCTCTCTCTCTCTCTCTCTCTCTCTCTCTCTCTCTCTCTCTCTCTCTCTCTCTCTCTCTCTCTCTCTCTCTATCTCTATGTCACTCACTCTCTCTCCATGTCTGTCTCTATGTCTCTCACTCTCTCTCTGTCCGTCTCTTGCCCTCTCTCTCTCTATGTCTGCCTCTAGGTCTCTTGCCCTCTCTCTTTCTCTCTCTGTCTGTCTCGTCGTCTCGCCCGTCTCTATGTCTCTCGCCCGCTCTCTTTCTTTCTTTGTCTGTCTCTCGCCTCTCTCTCTCTCTCTCTGGACAAAAGATCTTTGTCGGACTCGATCATTAAAGTCAGAGCATTTCTTCAGCATCAACAGTGTATTTCTTATCCGTTCCTTCAGATCAAAAAGAAAACACTGAGCGTGGAGTGAGAGCCACAGGCCTCTGGGTATAAAATGACGTGTCAGTTCAGCGGTACAGCTGCATTTATAATCTCTCTCAATCATCAATACAGTTCCCCGAGTGTTTGGATGGAGATCTGCTGTCAGATGCAGGAGAATGAACTCTTATCACTATAAACACACAGAGCTAAAGTACAGAAAACAGGATAATGATCCGCCGACCGCAGGAAAATGTTTCAGCTTATCCGAACTCGACGTCCCTAATGTTTCAAATGAACTTTTACCTTTAACTTGATTTGACTCTTCACCTGTTCTGAGAGCGAGACGGTCGACCCCGGAGGTGATGACGGAAAGAAAAGCGCTTGTTTTCACCTCAAAATGTCTCTTTGATTAGATTGTAGGTTTGAATGGGAGTCTCGGGGCTGTTGTGTTTTAATAGAAACCAGTCTGAGCTTCAGACAGCTCATTATTTAACACACAAGAACATGATGCCGGGTTTATAACACTGATGTCTTATTATTTACTTCGGCCTTGTGGCTACAAGTTGCTCTGAACTACAATTATTAACACAGAAAATAACCAAAAGAAGAACAATCACAAAAGAGATCTCTAATATCTTAATGTGTGTCTCGTCTAGAGATATAAAGAACAATGTCAGAACAACTATACTCAGATCTGCAAAGTCATCAACATCTGCAATAAAAAACACACTTAATAAAAGCTTAATAATCTTATCAAATTCTTTCAAGAGCAAATAATCTGAGCAACAAAAATAATTTAAAGTCCATACTTTAACCATTGTCACATTTGTGTCTACTTTATTCTGTCTTAGAGAGTTTGAAGATAAATATATTAAATAAAATTAATTATTAATAAATAACAATATAATAAGAAATAGAGATATAGTAAATAATATATAATACAAAATAATATTAAAATAATAACTATATTAGAAAATCTAATATAATAAGAAATTGAGATATTAAAAGGTTGTATAATAAATAAAAAATAATAAATACCAATATTACAATACTAAATGTATTTAAATGACAAATATAAGAAATTGAGATAGAGTAATAGTTATAAAATACATAAATAAATCATATAATATTATATTAATAAATATAATACCAAAATAATAATACAAATATAAATAAAATATTGAAATAATAACTATATTTAATCACTGTAATAATAAATGGAGATACAATACATTTTAACTATTAAATAAATATAAATATATAATGAATAAACATTATATTATATTATTTAATAAATAAATATAATGGAGAATGTTGACTCACATTGTCCTCAAACACACATCCAAACACTTCAATGACAAAGTGCAATATAACTTTTTCAAATAAAGATCAAATCTCCAGAAACTGGTTTGTTGTGAGACTGTGATAGCATCAATCCATCTGTGCTAACGGCCAGATTTCACCCATCAAATAATACCAGTGACAAATGAGCTTTTATAACATCATGATGAGATAAAACCAGCAGCCGGTCGATCACGACCAATGCCAAACAACAACCTCCTGTCACGAGCATCATGCACATTTTCTTATTGTTTTGTGTAAATATTAATGTAATATTAGCCAGCGCCGGGTTTCTCTGCTTGTGTTAATGTGTCTCCTGACGGCATCCGAGAGAGACACCTAAACCTTTCAGCGCTTCATGTCGAAAAACAATTACTGCTGAAGATAGACTGAGATTTAACTCACAGCCAATACTTAAGAAATGACTATTAAAGTGAAGAATAAGCCATCTACAAAAAACTATAAAACTACTAAAAACAGCATTTGACAACATCTAAAATCTGAAATCTCTCTTTAAAACAAGATTCTGTAACAAGAAAATACATTCTCCATTATATTTATTTATCATATAATATAATTAAATGTAATCATTATTTATTTATATGCATTTAATATTTAACATAATAAACACTTATTTATTATTTAAATATAGTTATTTTATATTTATCATTGTATATTCTTTATTTATACAACATTTACTTTATCTCTATTTATCATTATATTTGTTATTTAAATATAACTATTATTTTATTACTTTTAGTATTATTTATTGTCATTATTTTATATTTTTATTATTATTTTTATTTATTATCATATATTTTTAAATGATTATATTTCAGTATATTTAAGACTAATTTTCAAACTCATTCATATACATAAAAAAAGACTACAATTGTCACATTTGTATTTGAGTATAGATTAAAAAAATTATATCATCAATGTGCAAATGATGTTAAACAGACTCAATCCCATGAAATCATATCTTATGATGAATCTTATAAATCATTACTTAGCTTAAAAAACTTCAAATCAAACTTAATTGTTTACTTTATAAAAAATAAAACAAATAAGAAAAGAGTACTTCCTGCTTTCCTAAAAAACTCAGAACGAGTCCTTGATTGGTCAGAAAAGCGCTGGTTGGACGGGTGGTGACCACGCAAACACGACGGAAAAATTCATTACCTTTACCGTCACGTCTTGTTAGAGTGACTTCACAACTCATTTGTGTGCGCAGCCGTGCGCAGACGACAGAAGAGACACGTGCAGCTCTGGAGGAGGTTTTGAACAGACGGATCTTCAGGTGAATAAAACGTGTCAAACTCCAGCCCTCCCACCGCTCGAGGCAATAACACGACTGTCAAAACTGAAATTATGCTCGTCAGGACTGAAAGTCAGAAAGCGTCCTGTGAAAGCCCACCCTCTGAACGGACCGCTCCACTAATGCTTTCTCTTCATCCTCATGGGAAGAGGTTCAGGTATCTGCTCAGGTGGTAGACAAAACATCCCCGTGACTCTTGAAAAGTGGGACACGCCTCAACGGGCCGCTGCCAGGAAAGTGTTAGTTTAAGTAAGAACAGGAGATGGGAAAGATGAATCTGTAGGGATGAAAGTTTGGAAATAAGAGACTGTAATGAGAATGAAGAACAGCTCAGGTGGGATTTGTACATTATGACCTCATCAGAAGTTGTGATCACATGATTGGCCAGAAAGAGCAGGTGTGTTTTAAATCACATTTATCATTAACCCTCATCCTTTCTCATCTCTTAAAGGTACAGCTCACCATAAAACCATATGTACCATATATAATTCATGAACTATATTTGCTATATATGAAGATACTTTACTTTTATGATATTATTTCAGAGGGTTGTTTGGACACGACGCAGCATTCTGTTTAACAAAATAAAAGAACATGTAGAGGTTGTGAAATGCATTAAACTGCTCGTAAAAAATGGAGTGTCTTAAAGGAGCAGGAGTCCAGGCGTCCTGCCAGATACACAACTGTGTGTGTGTGTTTGTTTGTGTGTGTTTGTTTGTGTGTGTTTGTTTGGGAAGATGTCCTGACGGCTGCAGGAGTGCAGAAACACACTGGAGATCAGGGTGCGGCGTGTGTCCGATGCTGCAGGGCTGCTCAGAGGCAAGAGTCTGTCTCTCTCTCTCTCTCTGTGTGTGTGTCTCTCTGTCTCTCTCTCTCTGTCTCTCTCTCTCTGTGTCTGTCTCTCTCTCTGTCTCTCTCTCTCTCTCTGTCTCTCTCTCTCTCTCTGTGTCTCTCTCTCTCTCTCTCTGTCTCTCTCTCCCATCTCTCTCTCTCCCATCTCTCTCTCTCTCTGTGTCTCTCTCTCTCTCTCTGTCTCTCTCTCTCCCTATGGTTATTCCTCAGGGGTCTCTACTGTAACACTGGACAGCAGATGACCATCACCCCCACTGCTCTCTCTGGTGGTTTGGGGATGTTTGACAACACTGTGAATCGCAGGTCAAGATGTGCCAAATTGGAGCAGACACCTCAACTAACACTAAAACACACCATTACTGAAATCATTATCTCTCATACAGACGTGATGTTTCAGGCTAAACTTCAAATATAAATTCTCACAGAATGTATTTATTATCTATATATTGAATCATCTGTTTAGATTTGACTAAAGTCCTTTTGATAGAGACATCAGAAAAATATCAGTCTATACACGAGTTATTGATTTAAAAATGGAAATATTCATGTGTTATGAATGTGACAAAATCAAACACATGTTTGTAGGATTTCTGTGAATTAAATGACACAAACCAGTGTATTTTATGTTTTAAACTGAGATGATGAGATTACAAATCTTAGTTTCAAAGTGGCTCATTAATGGATTACTATAAAGACAGCAGTTACACACGACTAATAAAGCTCAGACAGGATTTCTAATGATCTCCTCACGGCACATATGAGATGTTTAGAGACTTAAAAAAGTCAACACGCTAAACTCTATCAAAGTCCATTTTAAAGTCTCTCTTCTGCAAAGCCGCACACATACATTAACTTTAATCTCTCTAAACATCCTCACAATTACAGCCGAGCGACAGAAGCAGATGCTAAAGGTTAGAAACAGCTCTGTTAGTGACTTCAAAGAGCTCCAAAGTCACCGTCTGCCCGTGAAAGAGCCGAACCGCCATCATTAAAGAGACTCAGTCGTCTGTATTAATATTCTACAGGGGATGTATGGACAGGATTTATCTGAGAAAGATGTTCTGCTTCATATCAACACATTTACACGCTGACAAATGCGCCTCAATTACACCTGGGATGTCGACGGTAATGCGTCATATTTGCAGTCGTCGCCCGAACACATAACTCAATAACCAGAAGAGAATCGGCCGGACGTGATAAACGACGGAGGTCACGCGGGTGTATCCAGAATAGACTCGTTGATGACTTTAGCTCATATTCATCACGCGCAGCCGGCAGGCAGCCGCTTTCATCCGGTTATTTTCCACTAACTAACGGCCATTAGTCTTCACCGCTGGATCTCCAAACACCCGCAGGCCGCGAGCACGCCGCTGAACTCAAACAAATGATCTGCCGAAGATTACGCGAGCGATGCGTGTGATGAACGTTTACGTTACGTTATGTGAGTAACTGTCAGCAGTAACCTTACGCTCGGTCACCTTCTCTATTCAATTACTTTAACTTTAGATTAGCGACTCACTCCATCTGAAGGCCTTTTATATTCCAAGCGAATGACATCAGAAACACGAAGCTAGTGATCGATACCGCGACGAATTAATTCACAGCATGATTATTCTGGTTTGTTAACGCTAGCCAGATGTGTTTTAACGTGACATCACAGAGGATAAAAGATTGTGACGTGTTCAGGAAATGTTTATTTGTATTATTATGGATGAATACAGAGATTTCTCTACCGTGATAAAGACTTTACTTTTCTTAGATCTCTCTCATTTTCATTCCACAACATTTGTGTCCATACAGCGAACTTACAGACAAGATTAGAGATATAAAATAATGCGAGATGTGGTGTACCATTATATTGATTAAATTTATTGAATGAACTAAAATTAGTTTTTGTAATCTAAACAACAACAATTATTCAGGCCGACTCTATTAGCCATTACGTGACTCCAAAATCCATCTTCAATTTGTTTCAATGAAATATTCAAGCGTATATCTAACCATAAGTTTATTAAAGTCAAAGTGGATTATGTGTTTCATTGGCAGATTAATTATCATTTGATCAGATAAAGCAAAACTATAGTTGATTTGTGGTTATCATGGTTTTACTATAGCAACTGTTTTATTTGTAGTAAAATGATATATGTATATAAAATGATGTATATTTTTGTAAACACAACATGATTCACACGTCACAGCGCAGGATTATCAGTGATGTCTGGATTCTTCTCCATGAGAAACTACATTCAGATGAAGATAAGAGAGAAACTGAAGATTATTAGTGATGTCTGGAGATTAAACCTGTGTATCATTTATACTTTACACATCGTAAAGCATTGAATATCTGTTTTAATATCTGTCCTGTAACCTGCTTTAACATTCACAACATCATCATCAACACAACTCGCATCCAATAAACCCGTCCATGATGACAACCAGTAAGAAAAGCCCATAAACTAAATTAACAAAAAACTCTTTCTCGTTTACACCCTAAACTCAATTTACTGAGTAACGGCCACATATTTCAGCTTCACGACAAAAGATATAACTGGGGAATTGAAGTTTACTTTTCATTTAACTTTTTTATAACACTATATATATATATATATATATACCCTACTTAACACAAACCACAACGTCAATGGTCAAGTAACTGATCAATCATGATGACAATCATCATTAATCAAACATCATTCATTAAAAAATAACACCAGATATATAACGTACATTATAACATTAACAACATCAACACAAATAAAGCCAGAAAACACTAAAACAGTCATCTTTTTAAAAACATTAACCACTAAATTGAATGTCCAAAGTGTAAAATTGTTTGTTTAGATTACAAAGTTTGGAAAACTAAGTATTTAAGTTCAGTCAAAATAATAATATAAATATAATAAATAATACATTAATAATAATAAACAATATTTGTTAGCAACATTTTTAGAGTTATCTTATTAGATATCTACACAATAAAACTTTATAATGTTTGTTCTGAAAACATTTAACAAGATCTTATAGTTGATAAGACACTGTCAAAACGGTCTATTGCACCACATTTAACAAACGTATCTTAACGTAAGCATATTTATTAATAATAATAATTGATATTACATCACTATATAAAGACCATAAAACAGATTCATCACTGTAAAATCTCTTTAACTATGTTTGTGTTTTCAGGTGACTTTACTTTAAAGACATGAGTTTGTATTTTCAGTTCAGATCTGAAACACGGAGAAAAGCCCTTTAGGTAAATGTGTCTGATTGTTGAACACATGCTGGTAAACATGATTTCTCTTGTACCTCTGAACGACACACAGACCTGACGCTTGATGTGTTTCTGAAACGTGTTATACGTGTTAACACAAGCTTTGACCTGTACAACACCTGCCCGAGCCGAGGGTGGATTACTGATTTAACACTTTTGACATCACTACAGTAAACGTGTCAGATGATGGAGCGCGTGTGAGCGTTTGAGGAGTCAAACACTCGGGTTAGTTTCCTGTGAAACACAAAAGAATGAAAGTCAATGTTGTTCGATTATCAACATTCTTCAGAATATCTTCTGCAGAAGAAATAAAGTCAGGTTTGACATGACATGATGAATAAATGATTTCGGCAAAACGATCCCTTTAAAATCTTCAATGAGAACCAAATCATCTAAATAAGCAGAAAACAAGGCGAGAGAGATATTAAACAGACTGTTTCACTCTTTATATCTCATGTGGATTGAGAACAGCAGGCGGGCGAGTAAATAATGACAGAATGTTTCGTTTGCGTTTGGAATGAACTGTTTCATAACACTGTTCTGAAGTCCCATATGAGCGTTATATTATTTTGTGCGTTTCAATTCCTTTTAAGTAACATCACATTGCTCACGACTGCAAATACTCCAACACTGACGTGCTTATTTGTCATCCCGCAAAAAAAGAAATAAAGTAGCGCGTATAGAAGAGATTAGCATGTTATCATAGACAATATATCACATCTGTCAGACGGAGATATCAGACGCTCTCATCAGGTTCTCTAACATCACTGATCAGGAGACGCTGTTTACAACAGTATTAGTATACAATAGTAAGTGTAACTGTGTGAATTATATTGTGATTAAAATCATGTAAAATAAATGAACACTACATTATATTTAATCATCTTCAGTCACACTTTGTCTAGAATTTATAAAATCATATTCTTGATATTTTATCATTTAGTTTCTTACGACCTCAACGTGAGAAGCTTTTTAAACAACAAAATCTATACTGAACTCTTATTGACTGATTTTTATTTATTATTTGCTTCAAATGATCCATATTTTACTTTTTAATTTTTTTTTTTAATAAAAGAAAGAAATATGTTGGCACAATTATATTTTTGTCTACGAAAGTCATTTTAAACATTGAAATCTCCACCTTCAGATTAAAAGAGTTTTAAGATCATGGGAAACACAGTTTTTGTCATTAGTGTCTAAACTTTTGACTGATACTTTATATTTATATCACTCTCCCTATATCTATATCTGTACCTATATCTGTATCAATCATTCGTTATATCTGTATCAATCAATCTGTGATTTGGGACACACACACACAAGACAGAAGACATGTTAAAGAAAACAAGAAAGTTTAATACACACTTCATCCAAAATCAATCTCATCTTTTTGCTCATGGTTTGATTTATCAACACATCTGACACATGTTCTTGTTCTCAAACAGGACTGAATGATGTCAATATACATGTTTAGAAAGTTGTAAATGAAGGTTTAGAGGTTAATATCGCACGAACGGCTCTGATTTCCATCTAGAAATCAAGTGTGTTTTTCACTTTAAGTTCACGCTGCGACCGCTCTCGACACGACTCAATAATTACACCTGCTTTACTGAGAGAGACGAGTGGATTTCACAGAAAATGTCAAAGCAAAATTATATCAAAGCTCAAACATTTTCATTCATGTACATTTCTAAAGAAATAAATTCTCAGGATGATATGTAATGTGTTTCTACACACTATCAATCCTAAATTCAGTCATTGTTTATCCACTGCCAATGTTACAATCACTTCCAAACTCTTAAATTACGTTCAAATAAAACCAAATGAAGGAAGAACTACAAAAATCTCAAAGCATTGAGAGAAAATCGATGTGAAAAAGCACAAAGGACGACGACTAGCGAATGTTTAATGACTAAGTCTTGATTCTCTCCGTCTTTTAATGGTTTGTGGTTGAACGGGGCAGTGAGCAATTAAATCTGAGATTGAGGCTAATGAAGGAAATCTCTGCTGAATTCATAACACAACGCTCCTCTTAATCCAGATTTCATTCACTCGCCCAACAGTCTTAAGATAACGTTAGCAATAGAAATCCTAATTCACGGACGGGTCATTATCCGAGGCACGACGGCGTCCCACGGCATCCTGGGATATCAGATGAGCGTCTGCAGGACGGAGTGAAGCGTGAAAGCCTGAGATAAGCCTGACGACACATGCTCTGAACGCCTGACCGTAATTACCAGACACATTTTATCAGCCTGACAACCAGTCACTGAATAAATTGGGCCCAATGGACAAACTCAAGACACCAGTCAAAGAGATGAACTGGAGACGTCCATCTGAAAGTTCTCTCATCATTTATTCACCCTCATGTATGTGACTCTTTCTTCAGTGTAACACAAAAGATGATATTCTGAGAAATGTCTCAGCGGTTTTGTGTTCATATAATGAAAGTCAATGAGAGTCAATGATGTTTGATTATCAACATTATTCATAACATTCGTCATACAGGTTTGACATCACATGAGAGTGAATAAATGATGAAATAAAGAATGAAAGCGAGAGAAAACAGAAAGAAAGAAAGCGATAGATAAAGAAATTGACACAGAAAGTGAGAGTGAAAAAATGAAAGAACGAAAGAACAAAAGAAAGAGAGAATGAGAAAGAATGAGAGAGAGAGAGAGAGAGAGAGAGAGAGAGAGAGAGAGAGAGAGAGAGAGAGAGAGAGAGAGAGAGAGAGAGACATCTGGTCATTGGTGAAGAGCCTCAGGCTGGACCGCTCATTAAAAACAGACACAGACTTTACAGTCGTGTACTGTCTCTCTCTCTCTCTCTCTCTCTCTCTCTCTCTCTGTCTGTCTGTCTCTCTCTCTCTCTCTCTCTCTCTCTCTCTCTCTCTGTCTCTCTCTCTCTCATTCTCTTTCTCTCTCTCTCTCTCTCTCTCTCTCTCTCTCTCTCTCTCTCTCTCTCTCTCTCTCTCTCTCTCTCTCTGTCTCTCTCTCTCTCTCTCTCTCTCTCTCTCTCTCTCTCTCTCTCTCTCTCTCGAAGAAGAAGAAGAAGAAGAAGAAGAAGAAGAAGAAGAACAGAGCGAGATGCTGAGAGAAGCTCATACTGATGGACAACATCTGAAGATCTCTGCTGAACTCTGACAGAAACACACAAAACTCAAGAGCAGACTGAAGACTAAACACAGAGAGAGAAAGAGAGAGAAGAGCAAGAAAAGACTAAACGAATGAAATATTTCACTGGTTCACATCACGGCTGTCAATCATCATCTGACATCTGATCTGAATCATGACCTTTTTCAACACATCCATCACATGTTCTGCTGCTCTCCTGCAACACAACATCCATCTGAGAATATCCATCACCTCCATCATCACTCCACATATGTTCACTGATGAATCAACCATCTGTTTTCACAATGACACACGATTAACATCATTAACCATCGCTGACCTTTATCTCAATCCAGTACATCATCTCTCACAAATATCACCATCTCCACTGCATAAATCATGCATTCCTTATTTAGTATTTAGTAATATCTGAAATGATTGAATCGGTACACATTTTTAAAAGATATAAAGTCTTGTTTTTCAAAAAACGTTTTCCTTAAAACAAGCAAAAATATCTGGCAACAGTGTAAGAAATATACAGTTGAATGAATTTTTCTTACCCCATTGGCAGATATTTTTGTTTCTTTTAGTCTAAACTCGAGAAAACAAGACTCAATATCCTTTCAATCATCAAGCAAATGCATCTTGATGGAAGTATTTTTAGATGTATTTTCTGCAGGTGAGATCTGTCTGTACGTCTCTGAACTCTTCGTTAGTGATTTCTCTTCATCGTCTCTCAGGGTTATACAGACTGTGTTCAGCTCAGCATCTTGTTATCACTTTAACACACCTGCACACACGGCTAAAGTTACATTAAACACACGTGTGTGTGTGTGTGATAAGAAACGGCTGGTTGAGAATTAAGGAGTCTATTCATCCATCCATCCGTTGGTTTTTCAGGGTCTGAAGCTCAGATCATCATGTGTGACGGGATGGAGAACCGCTTACAGACGCTACACCTGCCCTAAAATATCCATCTGCTTCCATCACATGAAAAATGCTTCACATAAATCTCTCAGGATTTACAGCAGACACAAGATTATTTTGTCATTAACATACAGGTGTCTTACATACATTAATATGTCACATTTGAACTGATGTACAATCACAGATGTGTGAATATCAACTTCAGATTCACTTCCTCTACAGAGCAGAAAACCTGAAGACAGCAATGAAACACAAAAGATTTCTCGGCCACATCCTTGTCAAACCACATTAAGTGTAAAATTGAACTTTTTCATTGCATTTCATCAGCCGTCTGCTTAAAAGTGTATTAAGGGTCTGAGCGGTTTCGCTGATTTGAAGTTTGTCTGTCACAGATCTAAAGATGAATCAACATCACAGACAGTGTGTGAAAATCTCTCGCCCAAATCTTCTCCTCTTGTTGACAAGAGATGTGATATTACTGTGTTAAACCATCAGACTTACAGTATCTGCTGGATGAGAAAAGAAACTCTCACAGACTTACAGTGAAAGAGTGAGCTGAGCCACATCTACAGCCCATAATATCATACAGATTCCAGAATGGCCTCTAGTGCCAGTAAACAATAAACTAAAACACATTAGCAACAACATATCAACAGCTACAACATTTATAACCTCATAGAAATGCTATAGAAACAACATAGCAACACCCTGGCAACCACAAATCAATGGTTATCGACACTCATAACCCCCTAAAAATCACACAGCCAGACAGAGAATCACTCATAACACCTTAGCAACAACATATCTACAGTAAAAAACATTCATTACACCTTAGAAACCACATGGCAACACACTGGCAACCAATTATCAATGGCTAAAAAACTCTCTAAACACCTTAGAAATTACAAAGCAATGCCCTGGTAACCACTCATAACAACTTAGCAACAATATATTAACAGTTAAAAACATTCATTACACCTTAGAAACCACATAGCAACACATTGGCAACCACTTGTTGCAACTTAGCATCAACATATCAACAGTAAAAAACACATAGCAACACCTTGACAACCACATATCAGTAGTTAAAACACTCGTAACACTTTAGAAAATCACATAGCAATGCCTTAGCAACCACTAATTTTGCCTTAGAAACTACATAGCAACACCTTGGAAACACCTTAGCAAGCACATATTAAAAGTTAAAAAACGTCTTAGAAACCACACAGCAACAACATATCAACCACTCAAAACAACAATCAACTGCACAGCAACACCCTGGCAAACACTTAAATATCAATAACCACAGCTGGATTTTAATAACTTTGCAACGGCAAAAAAAAAAGTAAATAACTACAATTTTAAGCATGTGTGTGTGAGTTTAATCGCTCTGCACACGGCTAAAAATCTCTCTCACACACACATACACACACGTGTTCATCACTCTAAACTGATTATGTGTCTTTAATCACGTCTCTTGTCAGTAATATCAGAGGAAAGTTGTTGAATCTCGTGTCCTGCATTATGAGCACTTGAGAGAAAGCAAGAGATTATCAGATGACATAACACAACACATAATGAAAACAAGACCGCAGGGAGAACAGACTCTATTCAACACGTCAATCTACATTAACATCCCACGACTCATTTTATAACCTGTAAGAAACTAAACCTGTCAACAATTTCAATGTCTCACTGTCACATGTCTGCAAATGATCAAGGCTCTTCTTTTTCTTGGACCCTACAGAATTAATTTGAGCGTTCTGTCATGTCTGTGATAGTGACAGAACCAGAGAAAGAGATTGTCTGGCAGTATTGATAGAGAGAGACGGAGAGGACGGATGAAGACGAACTGAAAGAGAAACATTCCTGTTATCCCGGCCGTTATTCCCGTGTGTGTGTTTCTCAGAGATCTGCTCATTTATCCGGGCGGTCACAGTGAGTTCCCTTGACGCTCATCCATCGCTCAACATCATCTCAACACACAGCAGCAGCAGCACGTAATGCTGGCAGGAGTGTTAATGGTGAAGAGAGAGAAATCTGGCACTTCAGTGTCCATCAGCTCACAGTCTGTGTTTAAGAGCTCTGAATGTGATTAAAACACATCATTCATTAACTCTCACCTGCTATTCTCCTTAAAGACTCTCTCAAAGTCCTTCAGACATCACGTCACTGCTGAGCTGATGGTGAGCTGATGATGAGCTGATGGTGAGCTGATGATGAGCTGATGATGGTGAGCTGATGATGAGCTAATGATGAGCTGATGGTGAGCTGATGATGAGCTGATGATGGTGAGCTGATGGTGAGCTGATGGTGAGCTGATGGTGAGCTGATGATGAGCTGATGATGGTGAGCTGATGGTGAGCTGATGGTGAGCTGATGGTGAGCTGATGATGAGCTGATGATGGTGAGCTGATGGCGAGCTGATGATGAGCTGATGGTGAGCTGATGATGAGCTGATGATGGTGAGCTGATGATGGTGAGCTGATGATGGTGAGCTGATGGTGAGCTGATGATGAGCTGATGATGGTGAGCTGATGATGAGCTGATGGTGAGCTGATGATGAGCTGATGATGAGCTGATGGTGATGAGCTGATGATGGTGAGCTGATGGTGAGCTGATGATGAGCTGATGGTGAGCTGATGATGAGCTGATGGTGAGCTGATGATGATGAGCTGATGATGGTGAGCTGATGGTGAGCTGATGATGAGCTGATGGTGAGCTGATGATGAGCTGATGATGGTGAGCTGATGATGAGCTGATGATGGTGAGCTGATGATGATGAGCTGATGATGAGCTGATGGTGAGCTGATGATGGTGAGCTGATGGTGAGCTGATGATGGTGAGCTGATGATGAGCTGATGATGGTGAGCTGATGGTGAGCTGATGGTGAGCTGATGATGGTGAGCTGATGGTGAGCTGATGGTGAGCTGATGCAAACCAGCAATGAGCAAGAGATTTAAAACTGCATCTATCTAGATCTATGTCTATATGTAAACCTACATCTATATCAGTATGTCTAATCTATGTCAATATCCATCCATCTAGATTTATGTCTTAATCAACTGATTTCAATTCATGTCTCAATGTCCATTTATCTATTTCTCTAGATCTCTCTATATTTATCCACCTATATCTAGATCTATGTCTATATTGACCTAAATCTAGAACCGTCAGGTAATCCATCTACCTATATCTATGTCCACCTAGATCTGTATTTATATCTTTTCAACTAAGTGCATTCATCTGTCCATCTAAATCTATGTTTGTCTAGATCTATGACCATCTAGAACTATATTCATCCATGTAGATCTATGGTCACTTAGATGCATGTCCATCTAGATCTACATCTATTACCTATGTCTATCTGTCTATTATATCCATTACATCATCTATATGTCTATCTAACTATGTCTATGTATCCATGTCTATCTTTCTGTCTATCTGTAGTCAGGCTAGCATTAGTTTACCGCTGCAATAAGTTACAACACACTTACAAAAATGATCTAATGCTAAAAACAGACATTACGACAACAAATGCATTTACACAAAATACTGTACAAACAACTAGAATCCACTATCATCAGAACTGTTTGTTTTGCTATTGACGTCTGATAGCGTGAAGCACAGATGTTAATATAACTATACAATATGAGAAGGTGTCGTGGTCTAGACCTTTATTCCCACCCGCTCATCACCTCATCCACACACGTTCCTCAATATTTAAAAAGCAATAAACCACGGCCAGCAAAGTAATTGTGCAGGGATCCAGCAGCGCGAGAGGATGTATCTGTAGCAGATAAAAGATGTGCGGCGAGGACCGTGTAATCTGCTTTTGAGAATGTGAGGTTATTGGACAAAGCTTTGACTTCTCCGGCCGCCTCTTATATTGCTCTTGTTGTGAAATGAAAAAGAACTCGGGCTTTAGACGACTTCTTGAATAGATGCCACCGTCTAGTTTCAATCACTTCAAATAGCCGCAGGATATCACGAGAAAGAAAAATACAGAGTAGGCCAGAAACGTCTCAGAGATTTATTTAAGTAGGTCTGAAAGTTTCACAACATTAAAGTACAATAAAATGAACGTGAAATCAAACATCACGTGAAGTAAAGCAGACGGGTCGGGCGTGAAATCCACCTCACAACTCTAACGCTGGTCTTCATGTTTTAAAAGAAAACATTTCCATTAGCTTCTTTCTGCCCCTCATTTTTCCCACAATTATTTTCTCCTTCCGTTTAATCTTTTCTTTTCCCTTTGGGACGCGGCGTTTGACAGGAAAGAGGGAATGAACGCTGGAAACAGATGACGCAGGCGCGTGCACTCTTCTGTTGCAATTTATTGCACTTTCATATGAAACACACACATGCGTTTGTCCCTGAAGACACACACACACACACAAGAGACAACACAAAGCCAACACATCTACACAAGAGCAGAACTGATGAGACGATTTACAAGAAAAAAGATTTGTCAATGAGGCACAGCATTCATAATGCTTATTTTAATCTTTACCGTTAGATCTTTACATCTTCACTTTGTTATGAACAAAACAAATGCTTATTCATGTTTGTCCTATGCATTATAGTTTTAATAAACACAATAAAATAGTACCATGAAAAACTAGCCTGTATTATAAACTTTTATTAACTAAACAAAATTTAAAGCATCCTTATACTGTAAAACAAATGCTTAGTTTAAGGAATGTTTTAATGAAAATACAGCACAATAAAAACAACTGTCTGACTGAAGTGACAAGTCTAAAACTGATAACCCCGACCATCATGACATCACTAGTCTAGAGCTGATCTAGATCAATGTACTAAACACATCCAACAGAAGATCAGAACTGAAGAACTGGTCTAAAGCTGATCTAGAACAGAGAACCTAAAACAACTGAAGAGAACCTGAAGAGAACAGAACTAAAGCTCAACACATCCAACAGAAGATCAGAACTGAAGAACCGGTCTAAAGCTGATCTAGAACAATGAACCTAAAACAACCGAAGAGAACCTGAAGAGAACAGGACTAAAGCTCAACACATCCAACAGAAGATCCGAACTGAAGAACCGGTCTAAAGCTGATCTAGAACAGAGAACCTAAAACAACCGGAGAGAACCTGAAGAGAACAGAACTAGAGCTCAACACATCCAACAGAAGATCAGAACTGAAGAACCGGTCTAAAGCTGATCTAGAACAATGAACCTAAAACAACCGGAGAGAACCTGAAGAGAACAGAACTAAAGCTCAACAGAAGAGAACTCAAGAGATGATCTGCTGGGTTCATGGATTAAATGTGTTTAATCACTGCTATAAGTCCCAAATGTAAACTAAAACAAAATATTTCTCACTTTTGTCTTTGACCTTGAATAAGATTAAAGAAAGATGAGAAAAGAATGATCCCAACTGGGAATTATACTGAACTGGGAACTAGTGCTGTTTGATAACACAATCTTCACTTTTATTATTGCTTAAAACTTTAACACAGAAATCGCAGAAATCGACTATACACATGAACATGTTCATTTTTAGATATTACATAGTTTTTCAAACATTTTTAAGATTCATTTTTGGTATTTTTATAAATTACAGTAACGTTAACATTTTTTAAAATTATTATTTTTTGTTTATCGTTATGAAAATTTAGCAATTATTTAATCTCGAGTCTTATACCTATCCAGTTTTAGTTTGTCATGATCAGATTAAAATTCAACTCTGAATATTAAAGAGGAAATAACATAGGTGTTCCTCCTGAGGAACGGTGACAAAGAACAGGTTCAATGTAATTTATCCTTCACATTTGCAAAAATTAAAGGTTATTTAATGAGATTTTTATATCTTACATAAAGTCATTTCAACATCTAGAGTTTTATGAGACTTACTTATGAGCTTTTCTGAGTTTGGTCAAGACAAGAAATCCCAACACTATCCAGCAAACACCATATAAAACAGAGCATTTTATTATTCATTACCAGTCCAGAGAGGTGTTTCCTCCAATATCAGTGGTGTTCTAATATCACGCTCGGCTCTGGATGTGTTTCTAATGAACGCTGCGAGTGAAAGGTCAACGTGACATGTTTCATCCAGCACAGACGACACAAACCCATTACGATTACACCACAGAATCAGACGCGGGACTGCCGATTTAAATCTCTTCTCACTCTCTTATTTTCATCTGTGTGTAAATGGCATTTGACGGATGGAAAGGGATTCGGTTCAAAGCGAGCGTCCCGTGCATACTAACGATGTTAAAGTCCCTCATAAATCTAGTTTGAAAGTGCTGCGGTCAGCGTTTTGTTAACTCTACTCCAGCTGAACGACTTCAAAGACAAACGTACTGAACAGAGATATTACCCATGACACGCCCAGAGCCGGAAGAAAGCACAGGGGATCTGAACGCCGGAGAGATATCTGTGATCACAGCGGGATAACACACAGACACATCAAACGTCTATCTAACCAGACAAACACCAAACCCAAAAAGCATCTCTAGAATATTTCAATAGATCATTTATTTACACGCCTCACAGATCAATAACACTTCAATCTAGGGTCAGGAAAAGGTGTTTACGCTCAATACAATTCTTTCTGCAATCTGAAACCACATTTACACACAATACAGATTCTAAGATAGTGTGCATTATGGAATGATGTCACTTCCTGGAAGGCTTATGATGTCATTGTGGATGCATGAATTAACACTGGCTGAAGGTTCAAGAAAGAGCGATATTCACTAGAACTTCATTTTAAAATTTAATTTAATTAATTTTTAATATTAATTTAATATTGATTTGACTTTATAACAACTATAATTGTTTAAAGTAAAAAATTATGATGATTCAAAAATACTTTATTTATATTAAAGACATTGTTTAGCTTTAAAAGGACACCAAAAATATTTTACATTTTATAAAAAATTATTATATATAAATTATTTTAACTTGTTAAAACAACTGAAACAAGCATGAAAAAAACAACATAATTTTATCAGTTTCACTTTAAAAGACAAATTAGCAAAGATATGATATATTATTATTATTATTGATATATTATAAATAAAATTATTTTAACTTGTGTTTACACTCAAGAATGTAGAAACTAATAATTTCATCCACTTCAGCCACAAAAAAGACAAAATATTTTACATATTATAAAAGAAAATCTTGTAATGTTCATGCTTATGCTCAAGTATGTAAAAACCCCACATAATTTCATCTGTTTCAGCCAGAAAATAAAAATCTCCGGGAAGGATTCTCAGCGGGTCTTCTTGTTTTATGAGGTTATATAAACACATCGGCTCTAATTGGTACACGGTCTTAAAGCGTCTACAGAGGCAGTAACTTTCTCAAACTCATGTAACCCAAAAGCAATTTGGACCTGTGAAAATGACCTGCACAATAATCATCATCCCAGCTGGAAAAACACGACGGCCATTATGAAAAAGACAGAAATTACGAGAGCAATAACACATGGAGAGAGTCAGGAGCGACGACACCTCGCTTTTATATCTGCACAAACAAATAAATGTCATGAGAGAGAAACCTGTGTACACAAACACTCATCAGACGGCAGAATCAGAGGTCACTGATGAGACGAAAACCTCATGATGGTGTTTGATGAAGCCCCTCGCTGACATCATCATCAGATCATGTGCTGAGGGGGTTATGATGACACTCGTTCAAGACAACATTAGACAATTTTATCCCTATCAACCATCTATCAGCACCACAGAATATCCTAAAACATTCAGAATACCTTAGCAGCTGCATAGCAACACCCTAGCAACAGGAGAAAAGCAGTAATGACAACACACATCCTGTACTAAAACCTTCATCAACTAAATTAAATGATGGAGTAAAAATCCAAAGAGAGAGAGAGAGAGAGAGAGAGAGAGAGAGAGAGAGAGAGAGAGAGAGAGAGAGAGAGAGAGAGAGAGAGAGAGAGAGAGAGAGAGAGAGAGAGAGAGAGAGAGAGAGAGAGAGAGAGAGAGAGAGAGAGAGAGAGAGAGAGAGAGAGAGAGAGAGTGCTGACACAGAATCACAGCATCACTGGCGGATCCTTTAAGTTGAATTGGACATGATTGAATGTGAAAGCTTTAAAAGCTTGAATCTGTCTGGATGGTTCTGCCAGCAGTTAGTGTACCCTTGAAACAAGATCAAGAAAATTCGCCTCGACCGGACAATTGATCGACACAGTCGATGTGATTATGGCTTTAGCGAGATCTGAAATTCTGTGCCATTGAGCGAGACATTGAATCTGTATTTCTGTGGTATTAGATCATCCCTGACTCTCTCTGTACGGGATACAGACAGAAAGACTTTTACTCCATCTCTCCAGTGTCCTCTAGGGAGATGCTTTTGTGCCGCTCGCTACATTTAGTCGTTTGCCGTGGCAGCGGTTTTCACTTTTCCTGCCGTCGCTGTGCACGTTCACAGGCGATTAGGTGAGTAATTACACCCTGTGTGTCCCAGTAATGTCATGTGTGAAATTCAATCCCATATCCTGCACATAAATCACGTAAGCAAAACTATAACAGCCAATAAAAAATAATGTAATTAAATTAAGCCGCCACGGTTTCATTGTGCCACATCAGCAGGAAATACAAACCCTGTAATGAATAAATGACCAATAAAAAGTGTATTTTTATCAAGAGAATCACCATGTTTCCGGTACGGATGAAGTCTGTGTATGGACAGGGTTTGATTTTGATATTTTAACCTCATGTCAGCTGAATATTTAATGATCTCTTCAGGATACAGAACAGATTCTTACACCGTCTGTTTTCATCCCTACAGATATTATAAGACCAGACAAAACATGACCTGAGAATCAACCTCGCTCATATCCTGCATGATTCATTCCTGTCTCAACAATATCAATGTGCTCAGAAACTTTCATCAAAACACAACAACCGCACAAATAACAATCACAAATTCACATGATATAATCGAGATTCGTGTCTAAACGTCACGTTATGATGGTGAAGTTATATGACCACACACAACATCCTCCTATAATGAGCATTTCACTTCTGCAAATCATCAAATTCACAGAGATATTAAAACCACTGTTTAAAATCATTTCATTTTCACTTTAAAATAAGACTTTTTTGTGTTTCTGTGTAACTATTTTCCATCAGATCAAACACAGACATACATCTGATTCACATACAACACAATACTATCAACATTATTTGGGGATACACTCATGCTAATCTTGCATAAAAATATACTGTATGTTGAAAATTAAATACTGTATGTTGAAAATTAAATACTGTATGTTGAAAATTAAATACTGTATGTTGAAAATTAAATACTGTATGTTGTGAAATTACCCACATAAAAAACTGCTGTATTTATAGTATATATTACAGTAAAAAAAAAGTTACCAAAGTGTTTTTAAACCTTACTATAGTAAATATTAAAGTACACTACACAGTGCACAGTGCAAAGTGCACTACGCTGCGTAGTGCACTTTAATATTTACTGTAGTAAACTCTGCGTAGTGCACTTTAATATTTACTGTAGTAAACTCTGCGTAGTGCACTTTAATATTTACTGTAGTGAAACGCTGCGTAGTGCACTTTAATATTTACTGTAGTAAACTCTGCGTAGTGCACTTTAATATTTACTGTAGTGAACGCTGCGTAGTGCACTTTAATATTTACTGTAGTAAACTCTGCGTAGTGCACTTTAATATTTACTGTAGTAAACTCTCTTTAATATTTACTGTAGTGCACTTTAATATTTACTGTAGTAAACTCTTTAATATTTACTGTAGTAAAGTGAGTGCACTTTAATATTTACTGTAGTGAACGGCTGCGTAGTGCACTTTAATATTTACTGCAGTAAACCCTGCGTAGTGCGTAGTGCACTTTAATATTTACTGCAGTAAACCCTTTAATATTTACTGCAGTAAACTCTGCGTAGTGCACTTTAATATTTACTGCAGTAAACGCTGCGTAGTGCACTTTAATATTTACTGTAGTAAACTCTGCGTAGTGCACTTTAATATTTACTGTAGTGCACTTTAATAACGCGGCTGCGTAGTGCACTTTAATATTTATTTACTGTAGTAAACTCTGCAGTAAGCGCTGCGTAGTGCGTAGTGCACTTTAATATTTACTGCAGTAAACTCTGCTGCGTAGTGCACTTTAATATTTACTGTAGTAAACTCTGCATGTAGTGCACTTTAATATTTACTGTAGTAAAGTGAAGTGCACTTTAATGCATGCTGCGTAGTGCACTTTAATATTTACTGCAGTAAACCCTGCGTAGTGCACTTTAATATTTACTGCAGTAAACCCTGCGTAGTGCACTTTAATATTTACTGTAGTAAACACTGCGTAGTGCACTTTAATATTTACTGTAGTGAACGCTGCGTAGTGCACTTTAATATTTACTGTTATTTATTGCTTTAATAGTTTGTTTGTTTCGTCTCAAGTCAAAAGTCAATCAAGTTTATTGATCTCAGCTGATAATTAAGCATAAAACTGTAAATAAACCATTAAATGTGATCTGGATCAATATAAACACACGAGTGAATGTATGATTATATACTGTAGTTATCCATTCCAGACAGGTTTCAGTTTACGGATGTCTGAACAGCTGAATATAATATTTATAACACATATTTCAGGTTGATCTTTCTTTGTTAGTATTTCGCCGGCGTCTCGACCTCTCCGTGGATTTATACAACACGACTCGCCGTGGTTTTGCGTCTACATCAACAGCATTTCAATTTCTATTAAAAACCCTCATCGACCGCAAAAACCAGAGCAGACGAGGATGAAAGTCATCGAGCAGACGTCACCGAACTTCTCCATCCAGGAGGACACGCGGGGAATAAACGATGAGTCCCGGTGAAGGAGAAGAGAGAGGAAAGAGCCGAACGCACCGCGTGCCAATCACGACCCGCAGCATGAATATCAAAGCGACCGCTTGACGGACAACTAAGACACGAGAGGCTCTCGGGCTGGAAAAGACTGATGGGCTGGATATTATTGAGGACGCATCTCTCACACCATCAAGCGCTGAAGGTCCCGAGCTCTGTGATTTAGGAGCCGTGAGCTTAGCGAGGAGCCGCCGGCTGTAATTTATGTAGTCCCGCGTGCTTTATCTCCTCACAAGTACTCATCAAGTGGAAACTTCCTAAATCCCTCTATCCATATTAAAAAGGGAATTGGGGGTGTGAATATGAACGTGGTAGAGGCATATCCCAGCTCTGATTAATGAACGGCGGCGTGACTCTGTCTGGAACAAAAGGACATTGTGAGAGCGACGGCGAGCGTCCGGAGCTCTGGAGATGGTATCGAGCGTCTGTAATTATCAGTCAGGAGTGATTATAGAAGTCATAGAGAGCTGAACTAGCGTGAGATTCACCGCTGGGAAGTCAACTGTATTAATATGCTGTAAAATCTTCAACACGCCGTGACCTTTCTGAAACACTGCCCACATTAACTCCATCCATCTCAACTGGATCTGGACAATTACAGCGTTACAGAGACATGAAACATATTCAATAGAAGTCATCTATATATTAAATCATCTGTTTAGATTTGACTAAAGTCCGTTGATAGAGACATCAGAATAATATCAGTCTATACACGAGTTATCTGTTTTAAAAATGGAAATATACGTGTGTTATGAATGTGATAAAGAACACACGTTTATGAGAGGAAACACACTTTATAGGATTTCTGAATTAAAATACTCAAACAAGAAGCAATAAAACCCAACAAATGAAGAAGAGATGACTCTTTAAAGAACATCAAATAGTTATTATAATCTTCATGTGTTCATTTATGAGGAATATGAACTGTTATGAATGTGATCATTCTGAAAACACACTTTATCTGACTATAAAAAATCATGATTTAAACAGAAACAAATGATTTAGAAACTTTTCTATATTGACATCTGAGCAATCAGTATGATGAAAACCTTTGAGAAAATAAGGTTAATGTGCACAGATCAATCCAAACACTTTGTTTTCAATAGTTTGTTAAAAATATAAACCCAGTTCCACTTAAAAAAACAGCTTAAAAGACCTGCAGGCGATGAATGTACGTCACGCTTCAGTGTTTGTGTCAGGTGATGAGACGACACACGCAGAATAAAACACATGATGATGATGATGATGATGAAGATCAGCAGCGACTGGAATGAAGATTGTTCACAACAAAAGCCTTGTGAAGAAGCCCATCCACACGCTGTAATGTGCAGTAATGATGGATGAGTTAACTATGACAACTAACTAGTTTCTCTATGGCTAAAAACACACAGATATAGTCTATGGATATGTTTTGATCAAAGTTACTGGTAGTTCAGATGTCACGTTCATAACACATACAGATTTCTTTCTTTTATAAACAGATGGTATTAATTAGTTCATAAGTTCAATGTATTTCTGTGACATGCTTTAAGAGTCTAATTGTGTGATTATTTTCTATAATAAATTGTGTAAGCAAGTTTCTGCATGTCACCTTTCATTTATCAAAACGATTTAATCAAAAATACTGTACAGGTTCATATAAATAAAGTAAAAACATCAAATATAATTCTCTCCTAAACAGACTAAACTAGATTTTTATTTGCATTAGACATTATAAATGTACTCGTCTGTGATGACATGCAATATATAAAGAACAGCAGCACAAGATATGAAGCGCGAGAAGAGACACATTCAGAAGAGATATTCATCTATACAGACATTAAGGGGTTAATCCCAGAGCCAGCAGGCCTTCATAATATTAGATTTATCCATGAGACACGTATCAGAGAGCGATGAAAGGAAACTGCCCTGTAAGCGCTAGATGTGGCCCATTAAGCCATTCATTCTTAAAGAGGGAAAGCACGATTTCTCACCGTTTACCCGAATCAATAATCAAATCTGTCATCAGAGATCAGTGCGGCGAGGATGATATCGAGCCCTCGCGTGGCCGAGCTTCAATCCCAGATCATTAGCTGTTACATTCATTGGAAACGCTCTTGTTTTGCCAGCGCGAGGCCGGTGTTAATTGCTCTCTATAGCGCACCTGCCGCTGAGAGAGAGAGAGAGAGTCATGTGTCTCGCGGGCGCTATCGACTCGACCGCAGGGTCCGCTGGATTACTCCAACACTCGATATCTTCACCAGCTGTCTGTGTATTAATAGCTCTCGGGTGTGTCGGGTTTTACCTACGGCTTGTCACAAAACACAATTAAGCCCACAGACTAATCTGTCGCTGCGGGCGCGAGCTGACGGATGAGACGGGCGTCTGTGGAGACGTGACGGGTGTGACAGCGGTGATTGACAGGTCAGAGGCCTCGGAGCTGCCGGTTTCCATCACTGCTAATGTGACAGTCATGGCTTTTAAATGCGTTTGAAGTATTAAGATGTCCTGGACTTTATTACATCATCAGAGATTCATCTCGAGTGTTATTTTTACAGAGCATCACTTCTGCCAAATGAGAGAAAAATGATACCGTGTTAAATGATATTTGGACACATTATTACTCTACTGCACCATAATGATATAAATATCACTTTTTTACCCTTCTAGTATAAAATAAACTTCAATATATTTAGGTTTCTGGGAGGCAACAATGTGACCTAGTAATAAAATAAAGAGCTTTATTAAAGTATAACTACAGTAACAGAAACTAATAAAACCATTTTCTCCATTCATAACACTTAATGTTAGGATTAAATGTAGATGAAACGGACGACACCTCACAACATACAGCGCTGGATGAGTTATACAGCGTGAAACAATGCAGTGCTAGAACGTTACCAACAACCAAAAGACAACCATAAAAACACCCATCATAAACCAACCATTACGTTTAAGTGTCTCAGAGAAACATTTAACAGAAGACATGACAGACTTCAGGGAACTGGTGCAAACATCACAGGTCATGTGATACTGTAGACTTCCAACTAATGGCAACAGCCTAAATCACACAATAAATGTACACCATGTGTTGTACTTGTACTAGAACGGTTCACTACCCGATTATCATGGCCAATTTTTCTCAATACTTGATATTATCATATTGGTCACAATAATATTATATTCATATTATCACGATGACGATATTATCACAATAACAATATTATCACAATAACAATATTATCACAATAACAATATTATCACAATAACGATATTATCACAATAATATTATACTGACAGTATTTTTACGATATTATCACGATGACGATATTATCAATAGCGATATTATGGTATTACCATATTAGCGGTATTATCACGATAACAAATTCTGCAGTATTATCGCGATTACGATATTATCACAATAATATTATACTGACAGTATTTTTACGATATTATCACGATGACGATATTACATAATTTTTCGGTATTATCGGTATTATCGCGATTACATTTTTATTAATGATCACAATAATGATATTATTGTATTATCATATTGACGGTATTATCACAATAACAATATTATCATATTGATAATATTATCATATTTACATTTATGCATTTTTATCCAAAGTGACTCACAATTGTCCAGTGGCACACTAGGAGCATATTGACGATATTATCACAACAACGCTAATATCGTGATATGTATTGTAATGATTTTCAAATCAATAATGAAATGGTCCGTCTGTTGATTCCTCACAGCAGGTGCTGCTTTCATTATTTGCATTTCTGTAGGAAATGAAGGTGTGAAGCGGACAGCAGGAGGTTTGTCTCGCAGCACGGCCGCCCGCTGGATCTGAATCAAGCGCAGTCAAGGACATCTCTGGAGTCTGTCGAGGGAAGTGTGCTCATGTGTTTAGAAAAACACAGAATAATTCAGTCTCTTCATTTATCTTCTTCTTTACAGAGCTGAATTCAAGGTGAAGGACAACACGGCCCTCGAAACACAACCACGAAAAACATGTTTTTAACATAAGACACGCTCATCATTTCTCTAAAGACAGAAACCGTTCTGAAAACATCAGACCTGTAGCACATATCCACTGTTAATGTATTGAAAATCACTGCCGTTATCTTTCACCCCAAAAATCAACTGGAAATATTTTTAGATGTATCAGTATTAATAAAATATCATTCAAGCTCTTAATGTTGCAATAAATAAAAATGATATATGAAAAGAAATGTACTTTTATAAATAATGCATATATTACATACACATCATGGTAGTATTTGTAATATTGTGTTTAATGTATTTACTATTTATTCATTTATTTAACATTATTAGAATCTCTTGACAAAGTAAGAAATGACTGTATTGTAATAGAAAAAATCTACCAAAATGAACAGAATAAGAAAACAGAAATATCAGCAGCGGTATCGTTAATTGCCGTTAAATGTCATTAATCTTGACATTAATTTTTGGCAGTTTTCTAATGTTTCCAATATAACAATCTAATGTGGATGTTTTGGTACAATCTGTGATGTTTTCTTTGTGGGTGAAGCTTCATTAAAATGTTTTTATCATTAGATTTAGCATGAACTTTGTAAAAACAGCCTTTCTGAAGCGGCGGTGTACACATCCATCAGCATCCACACAGAAAACATTTCATTTAGAGATGATGAATATATTTGCATGTGATATTCTGAGCGTCTCATACGGCTAATGAAACGAAAGAGATCATAAATACATCAGTGGATATACGAGCGTACGGTGATCCGTGTGCACAGACATCATAACGATGTTGAATCCGGTCCGGTGTAAAGTAATCCACACATCACATCACACACATGAAATATGCACATCATGTAGCCGCTGGATTTATGAGGAAGAAAAGCCGGTTACAGTAATAATCTGATGAAATAATAAATGTGTTCAGATCTGTTTGTGAAAGGCTTCATTACTTCTCATTACTCAAGACCCGTTCAGATAGAAGTGTCACGCTTTTCTGGGCTTGTTTTATATAAAGAAAAGTTGGGCGGGACTAAATTTAGTTCTGATTGGATTGAGAAAAGTTGCTTAAAGTTATTCACTCTCTCATGTGTGTTTATTAGGGGTGGGAGAAAAAAATCGATGCATCGGGATTCTTTCTCTAACGATTCTGAATCGATTCTCAAAGATTCAGAATCGATTCTATGTCAGAACTTGTTCATCCTGAATATAACTTTGTTAAAATAAAAGCAATAAAATGAAACTTCAAGATGGGAATACTGTCAAAGAGATTCTAACTATAAACAAAAAGCATAAAAACTCTTTATTTATTTAAAATGCAATATTTGCAAAAATTATATGAAGAATCGTTTTGGAATCGGATCCCCACCCCTAATGTATATAAATCTGTATGTGACTCTTTCTTCAGTGAAACACAAAAGATGATATTGTGAGAAATGTCTCAATGATTTTGTGTTCAGATAATAAAAGTCAATGTTGTTTGATTATCAACATTCTTCACAATATCTTCTGTTGTGTTATGCAGAAGAATGAAAGTCATACAGGATTGACATTTTGCTAAACGATAGAAATCAACTTCGTTTCTAAATGAAGAAAGGCTCATTTTGGTTTCATGCAGACAGTATGGATATAATAAAAGCAGTAGAAGTGAGTTTGTAAAGTGGGTTGAGATGCTCATAAAGCAGTTTTCCACCCACCAGCTCCAGCAGATCCACAACACATGACTTTAACCCACACCGTTATAAACAAAGAGAAGATACAGCGAGTAGCAGGAGTAAGAAAACATGAGTGATGATTTCCACAATACAGAAGTGTTTTAGTGAAGACTGCTTCACATTACAGGATGTGACATAAACTCTAGGCTACTTTAAGTTTCCTCTCATCCGTCCCGTGTATAACTTCCTGTTTCAAGTGAGATTTAATGAACATCCAGATATCGTAAAATAAGCCCAGACGGGGTGATGAGGACCCTGACAGAGATCTCACACACAACAACACAACACAACACACTGCTCTTATCTGTTCACTTCACTACAAAACATCATCATCATCATTTACCACCAGAATCTAAAAACCATATGAAATGAATTTCTTTATCAGCTAAATGAAAAGATGTTATTTCATGTGTCACTAACACAACTTTAAACATTAAAACTCTTTTCATTTCTCTGATATTATTTCCACAGCGACCTGTTTGCTTTTCTTTTGTTTCTTGCTGATTTGTCACTTGTGAGATAACAGAAATAAAGCTGTCACACCATCATCATCTGCTTTCTGAAGATAAACCAACACAAATATTGTTATTAGCTGATCTGTGTGTGTGTGTGTGTGTGATGAGCGATACAGCAGAAAGCAAAAGTCATTTGATTTGAAATGAAATCTCTGAGTCGCCCACTCTCATGCAGTGATGTGTAACCTCAACAAACAACATCTACACACACACACAACACAACAAACACACACACACACGTGTGAGAGTCCAGAATGATTCATGCAGCACATCAGGCATCTGCAAGTAGAAAACATGACAAGCAGAAATACTGTATTTTACAATCTACACTACACACACACACACACACTATAACTTTAAACAACACAACATATAACACTACACACTATTTACACTACACAGTACATACACTATGCCCTAGAAACATTACAAACACTACACACACCCTGAAACACCTTTATACTACTACTACATACACCATACAGACACGCACTACACCCTAAAAAAAAAAAAATCACACTATATACACTAAACGTCACTGTATATACACTATACACAATATACACACGCTACACTCTAATTATAGGCTACATACACAACAACCAAAAAACATCACACACTATAAACATCACACACTATAATCTCACTACACTACATACACACACACTATGCCCTATAAACACTACACATGACATATGGTATACTACACACTATAAAGCCTACACCTCAGTAGATACACTACATTAAACACTATATACACTACACATTATATACATTATATACACATATACACAACAACACCCTATATATGCCACATGACAATCTATATACACTATACACATCACACCCTATATACACTATACACATCACACCCTATATACACTATACACATCACACCCTATATACACTATACACATCACACCCTATATACACTATACACATCACACCCTATATACACTATACACATCACACCCTATATACACTATACACATCACACCCTATATACACTATACACATCACACCCTATATACACTATACACCTATCACACCCTATATACACTATACACATATCACACACTATATAACATCTATACATAATCTCACTACACTATATACACTATACACATCACACCCTATATACACTATACACATCACACCCTATATACACTATACACTATACACCCTATATACACTATACACATCACACCCTACAGTAGACACTATACACCCTATATACACTATACACATCACACCCTATATACACTATACACATCACACCCTATATACACTATACACATCACACCCTATATACACTATGTCTATACACCCTATATACACTATACACATCACACCCTATATACAGTAGACACTATACACCCTATATACACTATACACTATACACCCTATATACACTATACACATCACACCCTATATACACTATAGACCCTATATAGCCTACACACTATACACAATACAGGTGGAAATCTGGTAAATTCACTTTTAACAGTCATCTTAATATGGAAAGTAGTTTACCTTTTGTGTATTGTACTTTATATCACAAACTACTAACATCTCAATCTATACTGTATCCCAGTAGAAATCTACAGACCTGTATAGATTTATCCTGAGTTTCTACATGATGAGAGAAAATAAAATACTATATTGACACAACGGTCAACTAGCGATTCCACTGAGAGAGAGAGAAAAACACCACAGATGTTTCATTTATGTCTTAAAAGAAACATCTGATCATTACAGATGAACTTATTAGCGACTCTAAAACTGCTCATTTAGTCTGAAGTGCAGGAACTAAACAGGCCAGTTACTGCTGGGGTTAATAAACCTGTGAAGAGAGAAGGATTTACTGGTGAGATAGCAGCAGCTCAGCGCTTTCACATCTACAACCGGCCAACAACTGTAAATAAAGTCATTCACACCACAAACACTTCAGAGAGAAAGCGTCCGCTCAGCGCAGGCCTCTCCAAACACACACACGTCTTACAGCATCACATGTTAATGCTGTAGATATCTACAAACATGAAACACTAAACACATGATCTTTAGTGTGTACGGTATCTGCTCAGATAAAGTCAACAGACATTAAGATGTAAATAACCCGAAACGTTTCTTTAACAAACAATCATGAGAGCTGCGCTGACACGCTGAGATTATAAACTAGAGTTATTAAACTACCCGCTGTTCTTTACAAGAGAACATCACGAGTGTGTGTGTGTGTCTGTGTGTGTGTGTGTGTGTGTCTGTGTGTGTGTGTCTGTCTGTGTGTGTGTGTGTGTGTGTGTGTCTGTGTGTGTCTGTGTGTGTGTCTGTGTGTGTGTGTGTGTGTCTGTGTGTGTGTGTGTGTGTCTGTGTGTGCGTGTGCCAGTTACTGCTGTGTTAATTAAACCTGTGTGTGTGTCTGTGTGTGTGTGTGTGTGTCTGTGTGTGTCTGTGTGTGTGTGTGTGTGTGTGTGTGTGTGTGTCTGTGTGTGTGTCTGTCTGTGTGTGTGTCTGTGTGTGTGTGTGTCTGTGTGTGTGTGTCTGTGTGTGTGTGTCTGTGTGTGTCTGTGTGTGTGTGTGTGTGTGTAGTGTCTGTGTGTGTGTGTGTCTGTGTGTGTGTGTGTCTGTGTGTCTGTGTGTGTGTGTGTGTGTGTGTGTGTCTGTGTGTGTGTGTGTGTGTGTGTGTGTGTGTGTGTGTCTGTGTGTGTGTGTGTGTGTGTGTCTGTGTGTGTGTGTGTCTGTGTGTGTGTGTGTGTGTCTGTGTGTGTGTCTGTGTGTGTGTCCGTGTGTGTGTGTGTGTGTCTGTGTGTGTCTGTGTGTGTGTGTGTGTGTGTGTCTGTGTGTGTGTGTCTGTGTGTGTGTGTCTGTCTGTGTGTGTGTGTGTGTGTGTGTGTGTGTGTGTCTGTGTGTGTGTGTCTGTGTGTGTGTGTGTCTGTGTGTGTCTGTGTGTGTGTGTGTGTGTGTGTGTGTGTGTGTGTGTGTGTGTGTGTGTGTGTGTGTGTGTGTGTGTGTGTGTGTGTGTGTGTGTGTCTGTGTGTGTGTGTGTGTGTGTGTGTGTGTGTGTGTGTGTGTGTGTGTGTCTGTGTGTGTCTGTGTGTGTGTGTGTGTGTGTGTCTGTGTGTGTGTGTGTGTGTCTGTGTGTGTGTGTGTGTGTGTGTGTGTGTGTCTGTGTGTGTCTGTGTGTGTGTCTGTGTGTCTGTGTGTGTGTGTGTGTGTGTGTGTGTGTCTGTGTGTCTGTCTGTCTGTCTGTGTGTGTGTGTGTGTGTGTGTGTGTGTGTGTGTCTGTCTGTCTGTCTGTCTGTCTGTCTGTCTGTCTGTCTGTGTGTGTGTGTGTGTGTGTGTGTGTCTGTGTGTGTGTCTGTGTATTAATACTATGTATTATTATTTCATCTATGCTGTGAAGAGATGATGCAAGAGTCATGCTGACCAGTACATACACACAACCACACATCCTCCATAACATCCATTCACACACAACTCCAATAAACATCATATATAAACAACACACAAATACACACAACACATGCCCAAACATACACAACAAACATCTATATACATACTGACCTATGACACACAACCATAACACAAATTCACATCATTATACACACAATCAAACATCATCACATCCACAAAAAACACACAACACATCCATACACAATGTACCATAACATACACACAACCACACATATCATTCATACACTCACAATTCCAATTAAGACCATAAGACAAACACAACACATGCTCACACATACACAACAAACTGATACAAATGATATAAACACACATTAAACACACAAGGAAACATTATCACACACAACATACTTGTGTCACATGATGTGTGTTTTTTGTGTTTCTGTAGCTCAGTTAGTAAATCATTGTATGAACTGTGTGAAGGTTGTGAGTTTGATTCTCAGTGACACACACACACACAAAGACACTTTGGATAAACGTGAAATAAACTAAATAAACTAAAGTGGTCTCAAAACAAATATTTCAAATAAAAGATTTATATTTCTGTCATTCATGAGACACACAACACTTGAAGTTCAGATGTATCGTGTCTCATTTACTTGAATCTGTCATCTGTTAAACATCACATGAGATCATCTCACTGACATCCAGCTTTGAAACGTTTCTTTCATTATCATTACATCTGAGATTTCTAGCGCTGTGGCATCCCGGCGTATTGTGCATCAGAGAGCGCTGTCATTACCCAGCCATCCCTCCGTGCCGCCATGGCAACCGAGGTGCTATGGCAACCACATCCGGTCCCTAATTAGTAGCCTGGTGTCTGTGGAGTAAACTGTGAATGGGCAATATGAGTCATGTGATGAAGTGTGATCATGTAGATGATATACTGACTACAAGAACCCGTATAAATCATTTCAGAAAAAAACTTTTTACAAATATTTATTGAGCAAATCTTCCAAGATTTTGCGTGGAAATGTCAATTTGAAAATGTAAGATCTTTGTGAGCTAAAACGTATTCAAACATGATGAAGTCAATGTAATTTCTCTTATTCAGTTTCTTTTCAGAAAAGTCACGACGAGACACAGCAACACTTCTCCACAAGATGTTACTCAATAATTTCACTAAACGTACAGCCTTGAGACCTTCATCCAGCATTATTTAAACACTTAAATAAAGCTTATTCTGACCTCCCACACCCCCAAACTCCTCTGATGTGCAAAGATTCATCTCACAATATGCTTAAAAACGCTTTAAAGAAGAAAGGAATGATGTAACATATGCTAAAAACACCATCATTCATATAACGTGTAGAGTTTCATTTAAAACCACACACATATACTGTACTAGGAATTTCACAATATAACCGTGATACAAAACAAAAAATATCAGGTTAATTTATACATGATTACAAAATCTTTCTCTCTTTTTACTCGTATATCATTGGACAACAAAAGAGAAAACACAAAATAATTTAAACTAAAGATGAATTTGACTGATAGGATTGTTAATTAATAACAAAAAATGTAACCAATAATAAAATACGGTAATAATATTATTATTATAATAAAATCTCTTGAATGTTTTTTATTTATTATATTTATACGTTTATATATTAAATATGTATTATAATATGATCATATTTATATAATATTATAAATTATATAAATGTTTTTATTTTTTATTTACTTTTCTATTTTTCTATTATATATAATATAAATAATAATAATATAATAATAATATAATAATAATAATAATAGTAATATATAATAATAATAATAATAATAATAAATATAATGAATAATAAGAAGTAAAAAATATTTAAAATGTTATTGATAATGTTTTTTCTAAAAATACACATTCATAAAATATAAAAGAATACAAAGATAAAAATGATTAAAAACATCTAAAATCTAAAATAAAATAATGTAGTTTATTAACATGTTTATTTACAGTTATCAGGTTAACACATAATATTTAATATTCATAAAGTAAATATGTTTGGAGATGCACCTGAGCTTTGACCTTTCCAATATGGCGGACGACTTGCCTACAGCAATGAGGCATCCATGTATAAATATCCAGATGTAAAACTAACATCTGGTTAATAAAGAATATCTAAAAACAACAGATATTAGGGTGAATGGTGGAAGAAATATGAAAGAGTACTTGTGCACATTAATATGCAATGATAACAGAAGACATCCAGGTGATTATTATCAGGTGAGATAACGTCCCTCTCCTCCAATTAATAAAATAAATGTAGTTCTGTGCGGTCTCAGAGATAACCTGATGTACCGGAGCAGAGGATGTGTTAGATAACAGCAGGAGTGAGCCAATAAAAGAAGTCTGAAGTGTTGTGACGGGTCATGACCGTGAGGCAAACATTATTACTGTTTATCATTCATGTCCGTCTCTCCCATAAGCAACGTTAACTTCCTCCTTATTTCAATCAACTTCCTGTTTCTGGAAAGCCAGCAAAGGCATCTGATCTCTTCTAAAGCGCTCATAATTGATTCTTCATGGGATAAGCTGCTGGAGATCATTTCATATTTCAATAAAGCGAGAGGGTTATGGAAATAAGTCTAAGGGGCAGTAGTCATTATTTATGGAATTAAACCCATTCTTCAGATCTTCAGAAGTGGCCGTCGGCTCTTGTAAAGACAAAACCAGTGTTTCTCAAAGCGTAATTAAAGCAATGAGGGAGTTGTAAAGCATGAGAAAGTGTGGAGGAGGAATCTGGCAAAAGCACCTTAAAGCTGGGAGTTTGGACATGTCCATATGGTCTCATTTAAAGGGCTGAAATGAGTGACATCTGGTGTGAAACTGTATTATGTCTGAATACATAAATAATCTGGGATATTGTATGAAGCAAACGGAGGAAACAGCGTCTCAAACAATCCTTTGGCATTACGAATGTAATAAAATAATTGAATGATTGTTTTAGACAATTACACATTAATGAAACGAACCACATCACATTGATTTCCAATGATGACATGGAAAAACACTGAATCAATGCTGAAACACAAACAAGATGTAATTGTTCATCCTTGACGGCAATGAGATGAAATGGAGAGACATTTTTTAAGTTTGTCTCATGTGAGTCTCTTCTTGAGAAAAATCTCAAATTACAATTTTTAAATAAATAAATCTACCCAAATGAAAATGCACTTTAAATAAAAGTTTGGTTATTTTAACCCAGCGTAGGCCAAATATGAACAAAGCCAACTGTTGGGTTAAATTAACCAAAAAACTTTTATATTTGACCCAACAAAGGGTTAAAACAACCCAGGCCATTTTTGACCCAACGCTATATTAAATGAACCTTTTCTTTGGAGAAATATCTGAAACACAGAAGAAAGATCTTGGAGGAATAATTGAGATATTAAATGGATCTGATGTTTTCTTATGGGATTACTCTTTACATTGACAAGACATCACAGATGTCTCGTATGTAAACCATCAGACCACCCAGATCTTCATTAGCCGTTCATTTATTATTCATCAGTTGAGATCTAATTGATCACTACAGTAATGGAGAATTGATTGATTTGGGCTGCGAGGGGTTTGTGGGAATCAAAGACGGCCGCTCGGGTCTCACGTGAGCCCAGAATGATAATGAGAAACACCAGAGGCTTTCACAGCTGATATCAACTTCAACTAAGTTTGGCTTTTATGGTTTTATAGAGGAAGAATAAACTGATCAACACGCTCGGCTTTACAGAGAACACGTGCTGAAGCATGTGAAGATTATCTGAGGAACGTCTGAAGAGCGCTTCACTGAGAAATAAACAACCAAACTACAGTAAAGAGTTTGAGATGATCTATGAGACGAAATAAATACTGTAGACAAACATCTTCTAAGAAACCTGTGAGGTTATTTTAACTTCAACATGTTATATTACGACTTCTCTACAACATCTCATGAATCATGATCTGAAGATCAGCCATGAGAAAACACAATTAAGATGTTTTTCTGGGAATACTCTTAAAAAGAAATACAAACAGTGATGCCATAGAAGAAGCAGTTTGGGTTCTTACAAGAATCATTTCTTTCTTATCTAACTATATTTTAAAACCATTTTCAATAAAGATAGAAATGTTCTACATGTTCTTTATGGTTCTTCTATGACATCATCATATGACATCAGTGTACAATAAGATAAAGTCTCAAAGCAGCAGACAGTAAAATCCTGTGAACATCATCAGGTCATCAGCAGGTCTCTGATTGATTCACTTCTATTATCAATGTTCTCCTGTGACGATTGAAAGGGAAGAATGGATCGACTGGTTCAATAACACCCATCTCAAGACTCGCACGCTAACAGACGTCTATAAGACAACACACAACACAGACGGTTAAAAATATCATGTCAAGACTGTGAAACAATCCAACTGATGTCAAAACACTTCAGATAATGAGATGCTGTCTGAATGATGCTGAGGATCTGTTGTCTGGCAACAAGCTTTCATCAGATACTACTAGTGAGTGTCCTAGATAGGCAACACTTATTATAAGCTTTCTTCTGAGAAATCAAATTAGAAAGCACTACTACATTGTAGATTTACAAAGAAACCAATCCCAGAATGCATTGCATGTATCTCAGCAAAACAAAAGATGTAAAAATCATGTATTGTACCGGCTTATGTTTCAACGTTCAATTTTATTGAGTTTTATAAGCACTGCTGAGTTTTAATACAAATACAGATCTGTTCATTAATTACACATGCAGATAAGAGAGTTAAATTCAGACACAGTTATCATAAAGACATGAACTATGAATCATCATCTGGAAGAATCTTTACTTCATCATTACCGGTATGTGACGGTACACGTGTGTGTGTGTGTGTGTTAGCATCACGGGTCGAGTCAGCACAACACACCATCAACATCTGACCTCATGACAAACACGTTATATTCCCCTGCGAGACGAAATGTCATCTCTCGTCACGCGCCGCATACAAATGAGGAAGATCTGTGATGAAGAGCGAACACTTTCACACTATCACATCATGTTTCTGCAGAGTATCAGTACAAGTAAAAATGTTTCTCTGAGACCGAAAATGTGTGTGGGATTATATAATGCATCAGAAAATCACCGGACGATTATAAAATATCTGCGAGCTATGCAAAGCAGGACATCTATTCACTCGGCCGTGCATTAAAATGTAAATTTCGGCCGGCCTGAATTGCTGTTTATTGGGAAGTAATCGGCTTTCCTTAAACTCACAAAGAGCCTCCGCTTCTCATTCCCGCAGTCGAGCGCTCACGGGAGGCTAATCGCACTCGGAAAACTTCCTTAAACTTCAATCACCACACCAGGAGCCACCATGTTCATGGTGCTTTAGTTTCCTCCCGTCAGAAAACAAGCAGGTCTTTTCATGTGGAAGTGTTTGGAGCGAGAAATCACAGGTGTGATGAAAGACAGGACGGCCTGAGCTGCTGAATCCTGTTCAATGCTCTGTCAAATCACATCACATATTCATAAGATACAGAAAACATCAGTCAGAATGTGACATCTGAAGAAGAGAGACAAAAGAAGGAGGAAGTTCAGTCTTTAAAGAACTCTAAAAAGGTCTGAATCAAGACTTCATCTAAAAGACATAACTAGATTCTGATGTTCTGATTCTTGCCTTTAAAAGATGGAAGCACAGGATGTTCTGGATGTTGCCAGGGTGTTGCTATGTGATCACTAAAGTGTTTTGGGTTATTGCTAAATTGTAGCTAATGTATGTGACTTATGAGGGGGGTTGTTTGGTTTCCAGGGTGTTGCTACAGTATGTGATCCTTAGGGTGTTTTGGATGATTGCCAGGATGTTGCTATGTGATTGTTAGAATGTTCTGGGGGGATACCAGGGTGTTGCTATGCCATTTCTGTGGTGTTTTGGATGGTTTCCAGAGTGTTGCTACAGTATGTGATCACTAGGGTGTTTTGGATAAATGTCAGAGCATTGCTATATGATTGCTCAGGTGTTTAATGTTATATCCAGGGCATTGCTATGAGATCACTAAAGTGTTCTAGTGATGGCCAGGGCGTTGCTATGAGATCACTAAAGTGTTCTAGTGATGGCCAGGGCGTTGCTATGAGATCACTGAAGTGTTCTAGTGATGGCCAGGGCGTTGCTATGAGATTACTGAAGTGTTCTAGTGATGGCCAGGGTGTTGCTAGAGATCACTGAAGTGTTTTAGTGTTGCGTTATGAGATCACTAAAGTGTTCTAGTGATGGCCAGGGCGTTGCTATGAGATCACTAAAGTGTTCTAGTGATGGCCAGGGCGTTGCTATGAGATCACTGAAGTGTTCTAGTGATGGCCAGGGCGTTGCTATGAGATCACTGAAGTGTTCTAGTGATGGCCAGGGCGTTGCTATGAGATCACTGAAGTGTTCTAGTGATGGCCAGGGCGTTGCTATGAGATCACTGAAGTGTTCTAGTGATGGCCAGGGGTTGCTATGAGATCACTGAAGTGTTCTAGTGATGGCCAGGGCGTTGCTATGAGATCACTGGAAGTGTTCTAGTGATGGCCAGGGTTGCTGAGATCACTGAAGTGTTCTAGTGATGGCCAGGGCGTTGCTATGAGATCACTGGAAGTGTTCTAGTGATGGCCAGGGCGTTGCTATGAGATCACTGAAGTGTTCTAGTGATGGCCAGGGCGTTGCTATGAGATCACTGAAGTGTTCTAGTGATGGCCAGGGCGTTGCTATGAGATCACTGAAGTGTTCTAGTGATGGCCAGGGCGTTGCTATGAGATCACTGAAGTGTTCTAGTGATGGCCAGGGCGTTGTGAGATCTGAAGTGTTCTAGTGATGGCCAGGGCGTTGCTATGATCACTGAAGTGTTCTAGTGATGGCCAGGGCGTTGCTATGAGATCACTGAAGTGTTCTAGTGATGGCCAGGGCGTTGCTATGAGATCACTGAAGTGTTCTAGTGATGGCCATGAGATCACTGAAGTGTTCTAGTGATGGCCAGGGCGTTGCTATGAGATCACTGAAGTGTTCTAGTGAAAGAAACACATTAAAAAGTTTCTTCAAATCCTTCACATTAGTTCAAGCAAACAGTAGTAAATGTTGTAATCAAGAGACTTTAGTAACGCAGAAGTTCACAGTAACACCCACACGCAGCGCTGATATTGGGCAGTGTATCAAAACGAGACGCGTGTACAATCTCTCTCAGTTTGAAGCCAGAAACACCCACTCGCTCATTCACACAGAATTCCCTTCACATTTATCACTCATGACGAGAGGAAAGAAGAATTAAGAGTTTCATCACGTATGAATTACTCAGAACACGTATGATGCAACACAGACGATCCTGATTGAATTCTTCTGTGAAGACGAGACCTATAGATAGTAACATGATGTCATACTGGAGCTTTTCTTCAACTTTCTATTGGCATTCTCCAGAGATTTAAAGTCTTTATCAGCGAGTCAGTGAAGGGCAAAGTTTAGACAAGAAGGAAAGATTTATGCTTATAATAAACAACAAACACCGGCCACAATCCACTCAGGTGAGGTTTTTAGGTCACCGTTCTCCTGCTAACGGAAATAAAACCACTCTTCTGCTGTTCTGTGACTTCATTATTGGAGTAATTAAAGCGCTGGAGTGATTTTATCCAGTAAGGCAAAAGTATCGTCCCGAGACACGCACACAAAACATACTGTTAACACACAGGAAACATGTGAACTATATTAGATGATATTCTTATGTTTATTCTAACTTTGATAGCTGCACTTTTATATTTAGGTAACGGTTTACAGTAAAGATGCATTTGTTAACATTAGCTCACAATAAACAATCCAGTTTTTAGCATTTATTCATTTTTGTTTATGTTAACAGATACAACCTTTGATTTTAAAAACGCAACAATTTCTGAAATTAACATGAACTTAAATAAAAAAATGCTAGTTAGTTAATGCATTACCTAATATAATCTTACTGTAAAGTGTAATGCATATTTGAAATACCTGACCACTTTTAATGTTTTACCACAAAACAAAAGAAAAAAAATTGTCTCTTTTACATTGTAGGTAATTTTTAATATTTTACCGTTATAGTTTTTTTGGAGAGGACAATAATTCACAGTGATCGATGCACATCTACACAACACAAAGATGAAGATCTTCTTATGTAAATTTGTGTATGTGTGTGTGTTGCTGTAACACACACACACACAGGAGAGGGATGTAGGTTAGGTTTAGTTGCTTCATTGGTCATCTGTGTCTGATGATGAGACATTAGTGATCTCTGCTGAGCTGTTCAACATCAGCACAAACACACAGAAAGATCAGCACAACTCATGCTGAACACACACACGTGTGTGTGTGTGTGTGTGTGTGTGTGTCTGCGTGCGTGCGTGTGTGTGTGTGTGTGTCTGTGTCTGTGTGTGTGTGTGTGTGTGTGTGTGTGTGTGTCTGTGTGTGTGTGTGTGTGTGTGTGTGTGTGTGTGTGTGTGTGTGTGTGTGTGTGTCTGTGTCTGTGTGTGTGTGTGTGTGTGTGTGTGTGTGTGTGTGTGTGTGTGTGTGTGTGTGTGTGTGTGTGTGTGTCTGTGTGTGTGTGTGTGTGTGTCTGTGTGTGTGTGTGTGTGTGTGTGTGTGTGTGTGTGTGTGTGTGTGTGTGTGTGTCTGTGTGTGTGTGTGTGTGTGTGTGTGTGTGTGTGTGTGTGTGTGTGTGTGTGTGTGTGTGTGTGTGTGTGTGTGTGTGTGTGTGTGTGTCTGTGTGTATGTGTGTACACTGCAGAGAGACACAACACAACACTTCATCTGACACACGAGAATCTTCATGATCATAAAACACACCTTACAAAATTACAACAGAACTGCCATAAAGAGAAGGATGAGAAAGATGAGACAAAAACTAACACAAAGAAAAGAAGAGACAGAAGAGAAAAGAGAGAGAGAGAAAGAATGAAACAGAAAAAGTCAAAAAGAGAAAGACAAAGAAAGAAAGAGAAAGAAAGAAAGAAAGAAAGAAAGAAAGAAAGAAAGAAAGCAAAAAAGAAGTAATAAAGTGAAAGTATAGACAGAGAGAAAGACAGAAAGAATAGACAGATGAACAGAAATAAAAATATGATCATATTGACTGTAAATGATCTTAATATTCCAGTGAAACTATCAACAGTAAACCTCACAGAAACATATAAACAACATTAGATTGAAAAAATATATGATTTAAACTTCATCTTTTTTATCTATGGAGGAGCAATAAAATGTCATGATATTTCCCCTTACAGATATAACTAAACCTGTATATTTATGATTGAGATGATAAAGTAAAGCGATATTTCACCAACAACACACCAATTATACAGCAGTCCAGATATCGAGTTCCTCATGTAACCGTGTGAGTTTTCTGATGTTATCAATCAGATATAAAGAGGAGATTCAGTATTGTTATCATGGGTTTCAAGTGAAGCTCTTGACGGTATTATCTGAGGATCAGATCAATATGACCTCACGGGTAAAAATAATCCTCTATTCCCCGACAACTGTAAGAAGCGAATGCGTGAGCCGCGGACGCTTCTCGCATGTTGACGATACTGTAAAGATGAAAAGCTGATTCTCACCACACTGAAGTCTTCAGGACTGCAGTCCACTCCTCTGTAACGACACGACAGCAGCATGTCTTTAATGTCGTGACCCGCGCGGTCGTAGAACTCACGCATGTTAAACGGACGAGGTTTGAAGCTGGAGAAATCTGCTTTATCCTTCAGGGTCATGAGGACGCTCTCCTCCACCAGATGTGTGTCGCGAATCTCATACCTGATGACAACAGAACAAACACAACACATCAGCCTTCTCTCTTTAAATAACAATATCAAAGATATGAGCATGCATATGAGCTCTTATTATTTGCTTTCATGTATGTTATAACAAGTACATGTGCATTCTTTAATAGTTTAATAGTGTTTCATATGTTTGGTTAAACAGATTTTCAGAGAAGTGTGAACTTGATTTAAAAAGTAAATGATCCTTAAATATAAAACACAACAACAATTAAAACATGAGAAAACAAACACTATATTATACCCTAAATAAGAGAAAGAAAAGAAAGAGGGATAGAGAGAGAAAAGGAAAGAAAAAAGAAAGCGAGAAAGAAGAAAAAACTGACAAAAGAGAGAAGGAGAGAGAGAGAGAGGAGTGAGTGAGTGAGTGAGTGAGTGAGTGAGTGAGTGAGGAGTGAGAGAGAGAGAGAGAGAGAGAGAGAGAGAGAGAGAGAGAGAGAGAGAGAGAGAGAGAGAGAGAGAGAGAGAGAGAGAGAGACAGAGAGAGAGAGAGAGAATGAGAGAGACAGAGAGAGAGAGAGACAGAGAGAGAGAGAGAATGAGAGAGACAGAGAGAGAGAGAGACAGAGAGAGACAGAGAGAGAGAGAGAGAGACAGAGACAGAGACAGAGACAGAGACAGAGACACACACACACACACACAGTGTTGTAGTTGATGTGTAGTTGTTGTTTGTTGCTATGGTATCAGCAGTATAAGTGTGTGTTTCACAGCTTCATTTCTCACCTCACACTGTCATGACAACTGCACTGAATCTCTTCTTCACATGAACACTACATAAATAAATATATATCAGTGGAAGAGTTTAAGAGATGATCTACTACAGACATTCACACAACTGTCACCATTAACACATCAAATAACAACTCCAAAAACCAGCTCATTCACAAAAACAAGAGCACACATCTCCACTTTATTATCTTGATCAATAAAGTGTTTTATTAGAGAGCGAGAGAGAGACTTTACACAACAATTCCAACAATACAGAAAACGCCTTTTCATTTCTTTTGTAATGCAAATGTATTCAAGTTTTAATGCAGCGCCAATCAATATAACTATTTTCACTTTTCAGTATTAAAATCTTGAATGTTTCATTGACGTAGTATTATTTAAACAAGCACATGTATTTGAAAGTAAAAGAGAAAGATCTTTCTCCATCTCAGCCGTGATGACACACACTTAACCTCACAATTAACCAGTAATTAAAGCAGCGTGTCACGTCATCAGTAACACACAGGTTTACAGTATCATACTGTATGAATGATGACACACACATAATGAGATGTCACAGAACACACCAGAAACCACATCATGTCTTAACATGTTAACATCAATCTCTACTGCTAGTGTTCATGAAGAATAACATACAACCAAAGCTGCACAATTAATCATATTTTAATCATGAAAACTATTTCTGCTTCTTATGGTTAATGATCGTGATATTAATGTGTTAAAATAGCACAAAACATTATTATGAAATCATAAAATACATTATTGAAGTTAACAGTGACAGATTATAACGTGTATTAATCACCTTGTCCTAAAAAAGTGAAATAAAAACATTGACTAAAATTAAGCAAAAAACATGATTACACATTCTGTGAACTCTTCAGTTATTCAAAGGAAATCTTTGATGTCAAATCTCACCTGCGAGACGCAAATATTCGGTCATAATATAATGACGGCACAACACATAAGAGTCTCTGTGAGAAGAAGATCTTCCTCACCGTCATTAATCATCACCAGAGAGAGAAAATAACTTCAATTAACTGAAGAAGATCTTATTAGCTGAGATTATACAAGTGGCTTGTTCATCTGTGTGAATTATTTCACGTTTCATTTCAATGTGACGCGTTATTACTCAAGTCAATGGGAAACGCTGTTCGCAACCTGTTTTCTCTCTGTATCTCATAATCAAACCAGATATGAAAGAAATCACTTCATTTATAAGAAAAGACATATCAAACCCCCGTCTATAAACCTAATCGTGCACAATCAGATCATACCAAATCATACAAATGAGATTTATATGAATTAGTCACAACGTAAAATAGATCACCATAAGATTGTGTTGTTTTATGTATTAACAATCTGTAAAAAAAACTGAAAAACTGGATAAAACATAAAGTACTTTTAACAAAGTTAAGAATAAAATGTGCCAATGAAACGCTTATAAAAACAAGCAAAAACATTTTTCTTCACTGCAAGAATTGACAGTTTTCAGCTCATCACAACACAATGATCTAAAGATGAATAACAGGAGTTTGGATCTGTAAAGATATGTGACGTGGATCATAGCTCAAGGTTAAGTGAATTTAAAGTACAGACCTCTTAATCTGGACACGTGGAGGAAGAGAATGATTTCCTGATTTATTCACCTTTAGAGAATATTGAATTTCCTCTTACAGGCTCTTATTAAAGAGCTGCTGGGAGCCGTTTCCTCATCGCTCACAACACACAACAGCCGTACAACACACTCAACCAAAAGTATAAAAACCATCAGTCTCCGTGTATACATTTCATTTGTTTTAAAGAGCTGTTATCATGACAAAATCAACTTTATCAATAAATTACCATCATTTAACAATAAAGAAATTAAACAAGAGTTGATGAATAAATGACAATTATAAATGATCTTTCATTTTTATCTTTCAATTTTCCCTGAATTTTCTCCTTAAACTTGATGTAGGAAATATTATTTTTTACATGTGGACATGCATGCAAAAATAAATGAAACGTGTGGTTTAGAAACTGTGGGATGAGATGTAAAAGATACTGTCCACATGTGAAAAAACATTGTGTTCCATGGTTTTTAACATTGAAATTTACATCAATTTCACACACGTTACACACGTGATTGTGTGTTTTTTGCATGTATGAATTTCATGTGGCTTTTCTTTAAGTGATGATTTGTAATTCTGACATCAAATGCATGTAAAGCGACAGAGAACAAACGATTACAGATTGCAACAAAATGACAAAATTGTTCCAAACATCTTCAAAAAACATCTAACCACGTTGTCATTTTTACACACATCCAAACATCTAAATGCTTTACGGGACGCAACAGAAGCAATAATAACAGACGCACCATGTTTCATTTATACATCAAGTATATTTTGATTTATGGGTTCATGTATAAACCCGTGTGGTTCTGTAAGAGTCTTTCAGACTGATCAGACCCTGAGGACTTTATCGAGTCATGACGGACCCTGCGAGCGTTTCTCTCTCTCTCTCTGTGTGTGTGTGTGGTTTTAATATTGCCTGCAGTAATCGGCGTGCCGCTGGGTAAGTGGTCCTGGGAAAGAACACAATTGGATTACGGTCCATAAGCACTTTAATTTTCTGGAGATGTTATAACACATGACAGACCATCATCTCTCTCTCTCAGCGTATCTAATAAATACTAGTCTCTTCTTTCAAACGGGCTTTTCACATTACAGCAAGCGTGATTAAACTTCACACCGCACGCTAACCACACAGTCCAAAAGCGTTTCCAGGGATTTAGCGCAAGCGTCCGGGTCGTGTTGTTATTGTGGAAATAAACAGCTTGTTTTACATAAACCCAAGAGCTGATTTCTTTCTCATTATAAAGTTTGGCTGTGCATGAAATCAATGATGGGATGAAAGTAACCACATCTGTGTGAAAACAGATCCACTGCCTTTAAAACACTGATGATATTTCAGTAGCTGTGAAGAGCAATAAAACACTTTTTTTTCTTTTTAATTTTCAAGAAACTGCAATAAACGAATAATCCACAGCATTTGTCTCTTTATCTTTGTTTGAAACCAAACAGGTTACTGTATGCAACTATAAAACATCTTTTATCATGAACAAGCTGCGATTGATTTTCTAACAAATTTGTATTTATTTTGCATTAAAAAAGAAAATGATGTGTTTTTTTAACCACAAATGTTACGGATTGCAGCTTAACTAAACTAAAGCCTAACTAAAGTCTCAAACAAGCTTCACCAACACATGCAGCACTTTCTATTAAACTGTAACATACAATTACAGAAAAGAAGTCATGTAAAAGCAACGACCCAAAGCTTCTGGTTTAATGCCCGTGAAATGGCACAAAGCATCATGGGAACATCACGTCTCTGAGTATCAACACAGAACCAGACGGCTTTCACAAACAGCACTCATTACACGCGGACAAATCCTTGTTTATCACATGACTTATGAGACAGCAGTTAATTGCTTCTTCTCGTCATCTGTTCAATCCCTCTGAAGACCTGCGGCCACAATATTAAAATAACACACGTGACATTATACTTACACACAACACAACTGTTTTTCACAGGTTACCGTCCCACAATGCAATGCTCTCAACTGGTCTGCTGTGACAAATGAACCTGAAGTAATTACACCTGGGATTTATAACATCTCTGACTTACTGCCAATAGCTTTTACACACAAAACAAACACATTCACTTACTTTAAGAATGCTGCACATAACTGTTTAAAATGAGCAGAAATTTCTATGTAAGTGTCAATGTTATCAAAAAAATAAAGTTTTTCATCCGTTCAGATGGTTTCAATCCTAATGTGACGTCTCTCTCATTTGTTTCAGGTAAAGTGCTGAATGATCACATTCATAACAGTTCATATTCCTCATAAATGAACACATGAAGATTATAATAAAATAACTGTTTGATGTTGTTTAAAGAGTCATCTCTTCTTCATTTGTTGGGTATTATTACTTCTGGTTTGAGTATTTTAATTCACAGAAATCCTACAAAGTTTGTTGAATCTTAAAAACATGTCACATGTATATTTCCATTTTTTTTAAATCAATAACTCGTGTATAGACTGATATTTTTCTGATGTCTCTATCAAAAGGACTTTAGTCAAATATAAACAGATGATTCAATATATTGATAATAAAAACATTCTGTGAGAATTTATCATCATGATGTTGGTTTGTCAGAATTTCATCCAAAGAAACGACAGAAAAAACAATGAATATCTACAAAAACCACAGAAGTGAATACTTTAGATTTGTTCATGATGTTCTGTTAAAAGCCGTCGTCTATGAGATGTTGTGTAACAGAAGAACACAATGAAAGGCGGGTGATGGTGATGGTGATGATGATTCTGGAATCCAGCGCTGGAAAATTGAGATTGTTCTTGTGACATTGTAATATGTTGCAGCGGTTCTCTCTCACCAAGCTTCAGGCTAAACAGAACACTGGATCGATCGGCCAAAAATATCCAGCCGGGGAATTGCTTTTGTGCGAGCGCTGAAGCAGAATTATGTACACGATTGTGTGTTTTGTGAGAATGTTTCAGGTGGACAAGCGTGTGGGTTGATGTTTATATCACACAGATCTCCGGCCGTACCGATTCATCTCCAGAAAATATAGAAACCATCCCAATCAAACCTATTAAAGTTATTCTTTACAGACTGATGGAGACAAATGAAGTGTGTTTTAAAACCTGATGAGAAGAACACACGTGGTGTGAAAAACACACCTTAATCCACAAAGAAAGATGTAATACACTGAGCAACACAACACATGCGACATGCTCAACACACATATGATGCAAACAAACAGTGTCATATCATTAACTTGACAAAAGTAGAAATTTCTCAAACAGACGACAACACACAACACCACAAAAATGACTAAAACTCATTCAAGAAACACGTAATATGCATGATATCACTGATCACGATATCATTTTTTACAATTTGCACATTGAAACTCACTTTAAAAGTTAGCATTTTCAGCTCATTCAGTAAGAAACCACTCACAACATCCAAGCCATGACCTAGCAACCCTCAGAAACATCTCAGCAACGCTTTGACAACACTGTAATGATGCAGCAGTGACTTCCACACAATAAAGCTGCTTCTGAAGATTCTTCAAGAACCTTTTGTGAAACAGAAGTGAATTTACATGTATTTACTTTCATCCAGAGCCTTTACTATGTTCTCAATAATAATACATTTAATAATCTTTACATGATATAAAGATTCAATGTGTGTGTTTAATATCAGGTAACATTATAATGTGGACATGTAACAGACTCTGAATGGATATTATTAAATATAGGTCTTATATAGTTGTGGTTCCCATGACGATTGAGCTCCTGATGGTTGTTAGATGTTTAATATGTTACCTTAGCAATGACATCATAAAGGAAAGAATGTGACTGGATGATGGATGACATGCTTCTTACAGCTATACTGACTAAAAATCTGAAATACAAGTGTGCCGCTTTCAAACTACCTATAGGAACGAGAAATCACAAATGAGATCAGGGTAATTCCAGCGTCATGGACGTGACATTTTCAGTCAAATCTTAAAAATATTAGTCCGAGTTATCTATTTAAAAAATGGAATATATACACGTGTTATGAATGTGATAAAGGAATACTTGATTTTAATAGGAAATACCCAACAAATGAAGAAGAGATGACTCTTTAAAGAACATCAAATATTTCTTTTCACTGTTATGAATGTGATAATTCTGAAAACAACACTTTATCTGATTAAGAAAAATCATGATTTAAACAGAAACTAATGAGAGAGACGTCACATGAGGATTTAAACCATCTGAACTATCAGTATGATGAAAACCTTTATTTTTCCATGGTAAACTTGGCATTTGCATGAAAGTGTCCATATGTCTATTTAAAAGGCATTATCTGTATTCACACTAACAAATACACTGATGGAATTTGGAAACGAAAGGTCAGGCAAACTTTTAACATAAACATCTCTCAAAAACAGCCAAAGTTTCTCCACAACTGAACAAAACTCACTGAAACACTTCACATAAATGTGTCTCGTTCTTCAGGTAAAGAACCAAAACCATCAAGAAACTCGAGAAAAGTTGAGTTTCATCAACACAAATACATCAATCCATAAGAAAAGCAAGCAAAGCGAACACCTGCTGTTCAACATCACAATCTAAACCAAGCGTCAACTCTTCAAAAGTGTGTTATTATTGAAGAGAAAGAGACAGATTGTGGTGTCAGGAGAGAAAGAGAGAAAGAGAGAATCTGAACTTGTGTCGTTTGCCATGAGCACAACACATGGTGTTATCAGTCCATCAATAATGATTCACTTTCTCAACACCTGAGGACATCTATTCTCATTGACACACACCAAACATTCCCTGAAGAACAATCTACTGAAGCTTTCACTTTCTCAAAAAACCTTCAACTTCTGACACACAATCAGCAGAAATTCAGGCATTTATCAAATAGTTTCAATTAAACACAACCAGGACAAACAAGAAACGGCAAGAAAACGTGTACAATCTGTGTAATATTCAACACCTCAAACTAATAAGAGCTTCTTGACAATTTTATCGTACGATGTCAATCAGAAATACATGATGATAAAGTCTAGAACACTTTAATACGCATTAGCTAAAAAACGTCCGTTAGGGTTAGGGTTAGGGTTATCTTACACATTTTAACAAACTCTATCTTACTATAAAGAAATGATGAGAAAAACCTGATAACAAATATTGGAAAACGAGCATTAGTTAAAATATAAACAAGTGTCAATTAGTGAATTAATAAATATTGGCTAACAAATCATTTACCAGAAATGTATTAAAAAAACGTTTCTTATATTATTTAGATTTATCATCCAGTTTTTGTAACAGGTATTACAAATTAATGTAATTAAACTAATAAATACTTCATAAAGTTCAAGTTTTGGCTAATATACACAAACGGTCAATAAAGAATAACACGTTTTTATATTCCTTAGATTTATCCATTAAACAACTGCAATCAAACCACCAAATTCATAAAAAACAAAATAAAAAAAATAAAAACGTTTTGTAGATTAATTTTGATTTCCTCACGCGAGAACAGTGACGTAACAAACATGGCTGCCGCATTAACACCTGCTTTACCTGCACATGTTTCTTTAACTAGAACCACCTTTACCTGACACTCTTTCTGCAATAAAGAGAAAAACATATACAGCATATTCTTCTACAACCATTCATTTAAGGTAAATAGCGTCACTCATCAAACCCCTTCCTGTACCTCTCACCTGTCATCCCATAATACACATCTGAACCATCATGACCAGTGTCTTACAGGTGTGTTCCGCTCACCTGCCGTTCAGCAGCGCCAGCAGCTCGCCCGCGTGATACAGATCGTTCCGGGTCACGCGACCGAACCGAAAAGCGTTCAAGTTGCAAAAGGTCACGGAGGGAAACGTCATCATCTGTGCCGTGACCTCATCCAGCTTCGTGACGTGAGGATACTGGAAGTAGAACTTGATGCGGTCCGCGCACACCGTCACCAGGAACGAGAACGAGCCCATGAAGAACAAGATCCACACGAGCCGTTTGACGTACTGACGTTCATAAGTGAACACGTGCGAGATGCCGTGAAGCGTCGAGCGGCTGGCGAACACCTCGATGGGTGCTGGACGCTCGCGGTCCAGGTTATCCTCCGAATCCGCTTTAAGATCCATGATTCCTGCTGTGAAGTACTTGAACGTTTATTGGATCAACTGATCTTTACAAATCAACACATTAGCGTCCCACCAAAATCACGTGCTGGACTGTCAACACGGTTCCCCGCAGTAGAACATCAAGTAAAAAGCGTTTATCGGTACTGATCCATTCAGTTTACTTTTAAAATGCAGATATTATCACTTCAAGTTGACAAGAACCAAGTATCGTGTTCAAAAGTAGAGTTTGAGGAACGCCCACATGTAAAATGCCCAAAGATGAGCGATTATTTGTCCGTCTCCACTGAAATAAGTCTGTTATTCTGAGAATAAATGATGTCATGGATTTAAACGCGTTCTCGTCAGCCGGCACGCGCGCGTCAAACGCATCGCTCGGGTTTATTCTGTCTTCACATCAGACGCGTCCGCGGTGTCGGACCGGGTTTCGGGTTCTGCTGATGGTCTCTGGATGTTGTCATCACCCTCTTGATGTGCACGCGCGTCTGCTCAAGTCTCCGTTTGTTTGTTATATAGTCCTCGTGTGTCCGGTCGTGCGCGCGGTGTGGATGCAGACACGCGTGTCATGAAGAATCACGGACACTGCGACTGTCTCACCATCTCTCTCTCTCTCTCTCTCTCTCTCTCTCTAGACCTATAGAGCATTTCTCTAAAGAGAGAGAGAGAGAGAGAGAGAGAGAGGGGGCACAGAAGGAGGGGATTTGTCATATTCCGATATTTTTCTGTATTATGTCTTTTTGAAGTATATAATGAAAATGTATTATTTAATTTCTACTTTTATTTTTAAAGTCTGTTATACTTTTACTATTTTAATTTTTATGTTCTATATACTGTAACATTTTTTATAAGAAGTGTAAACAAATATATTTTATACCTTGTATATATTAATATTTTGTTGCATATTATATTTTAGATTCCGTTCCGAAGTCTATTTTTCTTTTATTAGTCCCAGTTTTTATTTTATACTATTTTTCAGTATTATAAAAATATATATATTTTGTAGAATATCATAAAATGTATTATTTTACTATTATAATGCATTTAAGGTCTGTTTTTTTCTTTTACATTTATTTCCTTTTTACTGTCATTTACTAACATTTTGACCTATTCTTCAATTTCATTTTACAGTCACAAACAGGTGTTTCTCATTAAAAATGTGAATAAACCGAGACAAGTTTTAATTAATGAAATCATTGATGTTTGGCAACACAAATGTATTTGTCATGTGATTAAAGCACATTAACGTTACCGTCATGGCAACTAAAATGAAAGTGAATGAGAGTTATTTTGTGTATTTGTTTGGACTGGTGCTGGTGTGATAAATGAGTTATTAGAGAAGGACTGATGAGGATTATTAAAGAAGCTCTCAGCCCAGAGGTGAAAGAGAATCCACCCATGAAATTACACTGAATGCATTCTAATTCCCAGCCGTGACAGTATCGGCTAACGCTGGGTGTCGCTGTCACAGATCTGATCAATAGAAGAGACCGCGTCGCCCACAGCAGATGATCAACGTTCAGGAACACGTTCTGGTGTCAGTCTGTTAATGGACCATCACAAACTCAAACTCTTACAACTCATTATGAGCAGAAACACAGAACGGCCCGTCCAGGTAAACACATCTGTCTGTGAGCCGGACCTCTGAGATGTTCTGAATATGATCTGGATGATTATTGATCGTTCATGAGGATGTGGAATATGAAATCAGACTCCTGAAGGGAGGTTAAGGGTTATTCTCATGGGCCGATGATAAAGTGTCTATATAGAGCCGTATGGTCTCATCTGACATATAGAACAGTGTGTGTGTGTGTCTTTAAATCATTTTAGACTTCCGGTGTGCTGATGTACAAGACTGAAGAATGTGTCATCCACACACATAACAATTGTAGAGACTTGGCCGGGCCAAATGTTGGATTTCTTTAAGGGATCATAAAGTTACAACAAATTCCTAAGGGGGGAGTCAACACCAGAACCCCTTTTGGCTCCAGAAAGTCTGGGTTAAGTGATGACCTGCCGGTTGTTACTTAACTCAGGAGGACAGTTATGGTACCTCTCTGGCCTTCCCCAGAGAGGGTGACCCCCCAGCTCAACTCCCTGAGATTCTCCAGGCCCCCTGGAGATTTGCAGAGAGGACTAGAGAAGTACATTCCAAACACCTCAAAGAGACTCTCTAGGATGAGCGGGACTAAACTGTCCAATTTGTATCTATATATATATATATATCTATGTGTGTATTCCTCTATAATCATTTGATACCCTGCCATAGTTATTGCATGCATTTCAGTGTCATTGAAGTTTAACTGTTATGTCATGACAGATGAATGAATAACTATTGTTCTTACTTCACTTCTCTCTCGTGTGTGTGCTATCAAAATGATCCACAAATTATTTCCTAAATAATGATGCACAGTACATAGTCATGGCGTGCATCATACTCAATTTACAATAAGTTTATGTGTTCAAGTGTGAAATTCAAGTGTGCATCGTTTGTTTTATTTTTCAATAAAGTTTACATAACTTATGCATAAACTTTACATGCTTATCTTTAGGTTTTTTAAGTCAGATGACATCAAACTGACACAGCGCCATCGCTCATCTCTCTTTATGATGTCATTAGGAAGCATTTCTAGTTCTGTTCATCATGGAAACAGTTCTTGGCTGACTGACTAGAGGCGGATGATGTCATTTCCATTGATAGTCATTCCCAAAAGTTGCTCTTCATTTGCATAAAATTGAACATTTCTCAAGATTACAGCTGTGCAGAAATGAGACAGTTCTCAACGCAAGTACAATATATTTAGCTTATTTTTAACCAATAAAGTTACAGCTTTAACAAAGCTTTTGAAAGTAAACGGGTAACTCAGATGATACGTGTTTGCAGTTCTTTCCAGAAGCATCTGCTTCAGTTCTCTCTGTTCGCTCCATAATGCTCATTCACAGATGCGTCACGCAACAGATTTAATGGCTGTCAGACTGAACTGCAGGTAATGAGAGAAAAGAAAAAGAATCCATCAACGGCGTCCCGGGAAAGTTTACAGGAAGTCTTCTGTACAGAAATTAAAACTTTCATTGATCACGCAGAAGGAACGCAAGGAAATGCATTTGTTTGGGAACCAGGAGATGGATTATTAAAAGTGTTGTTATTTACAACTTATGAATTATAGAATGATATAGTTATGAAGCCATTATTTTGAGAAGATGGCACACAATTAAGATCAGAAGTGCAGAAGATTTGGTTTGAAGCAGTTAGTGTTTGAATCTGACCCGTATGCATCATCTATATCAATAAAAGAGTTCTGAAAGATCTGATGTTGACACATATACAGCATTTAAAGGAAATTAGCAAGCCTTCATTACATCCGTTATTATGAAAGAATAAACACATGTGCTGGAGCCCCATGTGGGAACATTTCAGTGTTCCAGGAAACAAAAGGCTGTTGACCCCACTGTGCCGTAAACTCACGCTTTGACAAACCACAGGATGCCAAGCGTGTCCAAGAACCGTCTTCTTGGCAGCGTGATGCGAGTCGGTGTTGTCTTGGCCGGCCCTTGAGGAATGGACAGATGGACGATTAGCTATAATGAGGTCCTGCAGGGTTCAGCACGACACAACCAGCAGAAACAAGAAGAACATTAAAGAACATTCAAGGACATTCTTGACTTCAGGAAACTCAACGTCATTTCATTTCTGATGACATGCAAACGTGGGTCATACACTGATTCTGGCTCACAACACAATAGCTTTATTCATAACAGAAGACTGCTGTATGAAGTATGTATCCCACAATGCACTGTGCTCCATTGCCAGCATTACACAAAATGTGCCATTTATAATGGCCTTACAATGTAAGAAGCATAAGTTCAACCAGATAACTAAGCATACTATATGTAGTAAACACTTGGAAGTATACTATGTCAATGCTACTTAGGATGAAATGTAACAGAAGTAAACTTTAAGTACACAATTAGTTTACAACTATGTATTTCTCAGAAAACACCTTCTTATTTTTAGGAAAAGAAGTATTGTGGTTGCGGTTTTAAATAATCATATTTCAGAAGTAGTATGCAGTATACAGTAAGCACTACTATTCCAAACACAACATCAAGCGACACTGAATGAAAACAAATACATTTTCACAAAGTCTAACATCACATTTCTAATGAAGATGCTTGAAGATATTTGTGAAGTGTTGTACACGTTCCTCTGGTTAACATCAACACACAAACAGGAAGAACATCACGTCTTACAACCGTGTGACCCTCAACAGAGAGATCTTTTACAGGTTCAGATGTGTTTGAAATAAAGCAGATGATTTCTCTGTCTCTGATTACTGCCTTATTAAGCAGATTACGACGTTTATTCATGTCATTCACAGTTTCTAAAGAAACTTCAGATTTTAATGAAACGTGTTCGAGTAGATCTGGAAGTGAGTCAGAAATGAGTTTAAAGATCTGAGAGTTAAATGTTGAAGGTATTTAAATCAAATTCTCTTGAATTGTGTTGTTTCATTATTTTCTTCAGGTGAAGCTCTGTTTCAATTTGCAACTCCTCAAGCGAGTAATTCCCCAAAGATATGATTGAATTAATATTCATTAACATAACATAACACGGCTGGATACAAAAATAGCATTTTGCCATGAAAGCAAGCTGTTATAATTCAGTTTATTCACCCCGAGTTCATCCAGACACTGGAGACTTTCTGTTCATTGTGTTATTTCTGTCAAACATAATGGCTTGCTTTGCTAATTAATGGTGAAATTGGTTAAAATAAGTCATTTAGTTAACAAAGTTTAGCCCTTAGATGGCTGAAACTGAAGACAAGCACTTTTTTAAAACATATTTTATTAACAGTGTACAAAGCAGGCCTGAAACTGTTCAAAAATATATATTTTATTATTTTAAAATATTTTTGCATAAACTCAGAAAGTGCTGAAAATGACCATCAACCTCAAGAGGTGAAATAGAATTTGAAATTCATTGCTTTTTCATTTTTGCAACAAAAACAAACAAACAATTGGGATGAATAAACACAATTTAGTTTTATAAAAGAATAATTTGTGCAATAAACATTAAATTCCTAAATAATGCACTATACAAACTATCGTTTTTATATTTAGATATTAAAAAAATTATATTTCGCATTATTTTTTAAGTTTTTATTCATTTCTCTGTTTTTTTATTGTTTTGAAAATTGTCAAATACTTACTTTCATTTTACTTTTCATCAATATATAGTTTGTCATGATTAGATTATAACTCCTCCTGACAAACGATTGACAATTAACAGGTTAAATACATTTATGACTAAATTTATTTAAAAAAAACTATTAAAAACAAGATTTTGTCATTTAACACTGCTGAAAATCAACTTATAAAAGCATAACTGGTTTAGCTGGTGGTCAGCTGGTCTCCCAGTAACCCACAATGATAACAGTTGCTAAAATCATTCATTTGTTGAGCTCTTAACGGCGCTGAAACCTCGAGACGCTCCAGTCAAATGTCACTCTTTCAACATGATTGACATGACTGACGATGGACTGGAGAAGTGAAGGTTTCCTGAATGTCACGATACAGCAGACTTTCCTCATCTCTGAAAGCACGTCAGCCATTAGCAGATTTAAGCCGTCCGTATTAATCGCTTTTCTTAATTAACAACATTCACAGGCATTAATATTCACAGCAGAATACTTCAGCTCTGTATTCTTAGCACGTCTGAACGGAAAATGAAACGTTTGGAGATAGATTTACTGACAAAAGCAGGATTTACGGCCTGTGTTTTTATGATTCATATTTGCACGGTTTTCTTATTAGCGAGGCCTATAGATATAACAAGTAGGTTGTTAAGAACGTTAACGAAAGAAACAAAACAATTTAGAAGCTTTTTGTTGGCTTAAAATTGTAAACATGGAAAATAATTAGAGTTTAAAATGATTTAGTGCTCTTATCAGCCTATATGACAGCTTTAATCCCACATGTGAATGTAAAGCAGGGCTGAATAATTACCTCATTTCTACATCGCTGTCTGTAAGTCATTTATTTTCTGTTGTGCTGATGTAGAGCTGAAGATCCACCTATCAGAGGAAATATCACACAGTCTTACCAGTCAAATGCTTGGTTTGTTTTTCCACATGTTAGAATAGTAGTAAACTCATCAAAATCATGAAAGAACACAATTATAACTGTGGAAAATCTAAAATAAATGAACATATTATGTTATATGTTTTTAAACAGAACTGATGGATGTGCTGAACTCTTATTGACTGGTTTTTATTCAATATTTGATGCAAGAAATCCATTTCAAAAACTATTTTAAAATAAAATTTTAGTTTTCTAATGAACAAAATAAATATGTTGGCAAAATTATACACCTTCAGATTAAAAGATTTATACGATCATGAGAAACATTTTTGACTGGTACGGTCTGTGTTTATGCTAAATTAAAATGTGAGTAATAAAACTTAAGGTGGTGTTCTCAAGAACTTGAGTTCTCTCATAAGAACCATCAGCATGCATCAGGGCTCTTGTGAGGTGATATCGCCAAACCCGGAATAAACGATGATGTAAAATATCACCGGTGCTGTTGAGGATGAGACACAAATCAGACCGCAGACACATTGTGACGCTGATACATCAGACCAGAGATCTTAGGCCAGAGCACATTGTGGCAGACAGAGAGAGAGAGAGAGACAGAGAGAGAGAGAGACAGAGAGAGAGAGAGAGAGAGAGAGAGACAGAGACAGAGAGAGAGAGAGAGAGAGAGAGAGAGAGAGAGAGAGAGAGAGAGAGAGAGAGAGAGAGAGAGAGAGAGAGAGAGAGAGAGAGAGAGAGAGAGAGAGAGAGAGAGAGAGAGAGAGAGAGAGACAGAGAGAGAGAGAGAGACAGAGAGAGAGAGAGACAGAGATGAATGCTGGAGACTTCCCACCATCAATCAGCTGTTTGAATCCTCTGAGGATCATCTCTCACTTCCCACAGGAGAAGAGAAAGCGCCTGTGCTATCTATATCTGAGAGAAACACTGAAACGACAGAGAGACATAACAGCAATAAGAGAGAGAGAGAGACACACACACACACACACACACACACACACACAGTCAGCAGCCAGTTATTGATTGTTTCTATTGTGGTATAATTGCAATTAAAGATTGCAAATTGGCCTGTGGATTATTTTCATCTGCATCAGGATACATGAAGACATCACACACACACACACACACACGGTCACATGACCAGCTCCTTGACCCGTGACATCACTGAGAGACAAATGCAGATGGAGGATGTAGAGATCAATAGTTTGAGTCACCTGAATTACAACCAGTGAAAGTCAAGCAAAACCAGTTTCTTTGAATACATAAATGCAAATTTGACCTCTACAGATGCGACGCGTCCCACGGGACCCGCAGCGGTGAACACGTCCACTCAGAGAGCTTTCACCTGCCTGTGACAGCGTGTAGCTGCATGAAAGCGTGCAGGGGTCACGGCCAGTGTGTGTGACGGTACAGTGTGCGTTCTCAAACCTCAGGAGAACACACGAGCAGCTGGCCAGACACTGAGGCGCTATCAGCCATGATGAGGAGTTGAGTTTCCAGTTATCTGATGGAGAGCAGGATGATGCGCTGGGACACGACAAACTATACTGTCACCATCACTGAGAGAGAGAGACAGAGAGAGAGAGACAGAGAGAGAGAGAGAGAGAGAGAGAGAGAGAGAGAGAGAGAGAGAGAGAGAGAGAGAGAGAGAGAGAGAGAGAGAGAGAGAGAGAGAGAGAGAGAGAGAGAGAGAGAGAGAGAGAGAGAGAGAGAGAGAGAGACAGAGAGAGAGAGAGAGAGACAGAGACAGAGACAGAGACAGAGACAGAGAGAGAGAGAGAGAGAGAGAGAGACTATATAACTGACTGGTGAAGAGTGTTTCTGATTGGCTGGTTTGCTGTTCCCTGATGTGATGTCTAAACATATACTGACAATTTAAACTTTATTTAAAGCAATAACACACACTTTAAAAGATTAGATCTGGTGTGAAATAAATCTCATTTCATCAGTATTTAAGTTTTAAAGCTCATGCGTGGGAACTCAAATCCCCTCATTAGGTGACGACATTATCGAGAACAAACATCTTTAATTAAAACACTCTGTTTGATCGGACCGGAGAGCCGTGAGAGGAGGATAAAGCGTCTGTGTGAACCGAAGGCCCGATGTTCAGCTCAATTACCGCTCGTCTCTAATGGAGTCTGATAAGAGAAAAAGACAAACTTTAATGACTTTCATGAGAGGATTTGGCCTCTCTATTGTCTTCAGCTCATTTGTTTGAATGATCACGGGTTTGGACTGTAAAGCAGCGTGAGAGAATATTCAGAACGGATTAATCAAAGTTAATGTTACACATGTTCACACGAGAACATATTAGATGTCTTTGAATCTTCTGCTTTCACATTCTGCTGCAAAGCATGATGGGAAATGTATTTCTGTCACAACAAATTTTCTATGGTTGGCCTGTAGTACTCACAATTCACCAGTGGTATTGACAATAAAATGATGACAACAAATGATAATCAATCTTACAACACATAGTTACTATACTTTTACTATAATAAAACTACAGTTTATTTTCCTCAACCAGCTGAACCGAGTAAATAATATCTCTGGCATGTTATTCTTCATCAAAACTAAATGTTGACAAATATAATTCAGCTAAAAAACTCTCTAAAACCATTTTATAGAGAAATGAAGATAAGATTCAGTCACACCTGTAGGAGTTTCTAGACTATATGAAGTGTGTTGTGTGCTGGCGCCCCCTAGTGTACAGAGACTGAACTTCACTCCTCTAAATAAAGATAAAATGATAAATAAATTAAAATTAAAATTAAACTTTGTTTCATACTCACTGAAGTGTCTGTAATAATCCACACATATAGAGATTTAGCACTAAGTAAAATGACCCGTGTCACCCGTGCTGTGAGAAATTTCCTGGAAATGCTAAATATAAATCTTATCATGTGAAAGGAACACTTGTCTTTTCAGTATCTGCAATGTGATTAAACTCCACTAACCCTCACACAAACTCTATAGCATTCAGAAAAGAAATGTCTTGAGGATTAGTTTTGCTATTTGCACTTTTTTCTTGCTTATTAGTTATTAAAACTTGTCAAGTGACATGACAAATATGTCCAGCAGAACTGAAAACGTAATAATTATTCATAAATCTACACAAACGTACAGACAAATTATTATGATATATTGTCATTGTTTTGAATACATGTAAAAAAAACTATGAAACTGTGAAAATAAAAGTATTTTGTGAGCATGTAGCATTTATGAGGTCACAATAATTCAGGGACTATATAAAATATTCATACTTTTAAAAAGCAAAAACAAATGGAAAACTTAAATGAAATGATGGACATTATAAGGAAATAAAATATATATATTTATATAGTATATATTTTTATATATATTTCAAGAAAACTCAAACGTCAGAACTACATTTTTTAAACACATTTAAGTATTCATTCATTCAAAATTACATATTGCAAATCTTTTAATAAAACTTTTTTTAAATAGTTTTATTACTTATTTTTGTTGCCTTATTTTTATATTATTATTATTTATATTTTCTGTATGGCTCTCCTGCAATGTATTTGTAAAGAAAAACTAAAATCAATATCTTTAGATTATTTTTTAATCATGTTAATAATTCACATTGAAACGATAAGATTAATCAAATGAAATACTCATGTAAATGAACTCTTTCATCAGCTTTTTGGTAGCTTGTGTCACACTAGACAAACAAACCCGTGATATTAAAGTGATGTGTGTCAACCTTGACCGATGTGATACGTGTGTGAACTGACACACCTGTGAGATCAGACGCATGCAGGTGTATATAAAGAGGATGAAAGGACACAGAAGTCAGTGAATTCACTACAGTCATGTTGAGGTTCATGTTGTTGAGTGTGCTGGCTGCTCTGGGTAAGACTTCATTCACTTTCTGATGAGAAATACAAAAGAGAATTACATTAACAAATCCAGATCAATGTGTGTAAGATGATTGTGTGTTTGTGTGTCCAGCCGTGGCCGAGCCCAGATATATTGAGGAGGGTCCTGAAGGAAGGGTTGTGGGAGGAGAGGTGGCTAAACCCAACAGCTGGCCCTGGCAGGTACATCCGCTTTTACAATAAAGAAATGAAGATCTCCCATCCAAACCATTTAAAGTAGGATCTTCTGGTTTTATGTCTTCATGTTTGAGTGAACTCTCGTGTGTGTTTTATCAGATTTCTCTACAGTATCTGTCCGGTGGAAGTTACTATCACACCTGCGGCGGGAGTCTGATCAGACAGAGATGGGTGATGACTGCTGCCCACTGCGTCGACACGTAATACACACACACACACGCGCTGTGACAACTTGCCCCCCACTGAGAGAGTCAAGCATTATAATGATAATCTGTGAGTCATGAAACATGTCATGTGTTTCCCGTACAGACCGAGAACATGGCGTGTCGTTTTGGGAGATCACGACATCTACACCCATGAGGGACGCGAGCAGTACATGTCTGTCAGTCAGGTCTACGTCCATCCCAACTGGAACAGTAACAATGTGGCTGCTGGGTGTGTAACCATGACAACAACCATCACATTCACACATGCATAAAGTGCTGGTTTAGACACAAATGATCTTAAAAATCGTATAGACTTTCAAATTACTTTTGTAGACAAAATATAATGGTGTCAACATATTCATTTCTATATATATATATATATTTTAATGGATTAGTAATGAATAAAAATGAGTCAGTGAGAGTTCATTGATAGAAACGTCTTCAGTGTTGTTTAAAAAGCTTCTCAGTGATGATAAAATGTCAAGAGGATGATTTTACAAATTCTACACAAAGTGTGACAACTTTCTGTTCATTTATTGTGTTACAATTGTGTTATTTCATGGTTTTGATAAGTTTACTACTATTGTAAATGTGTAAAACCACCTGTTTTTAAACTTCTACTGTGCATGTGTTTTTCAGATACGACATCGCTCTTATGCTTCTGTCCTCTGACGTCACTCTGAACGCATACGTGCAGCTGGCGTCACTGCCTCCATCAGGACAGATCCTGCCCAATAACAACGCCTGTTACATCACCGGCTGGGGACGCACATCGAGTCCGTCAATACACACACACACACATCTAACATGATGATAGTGTTTATAATGATGGTAAAGTTGTGTGTTTTGTTCAGCTGGTGGTCAGCTGTCAGCTCAGCTCAAACAGGCTTATCTGCCCGCGGTGGATTATCAGACGTGTTCCCGCAGTGACTGGTGGGGCAGCACCGTGAAAAACACCATGGTCTGTGCTGGAGGAGGAAGTGACTCTGGATGTAACGTAAGCACGTCACACCGACACCTGTCACGTGTATTTAATAGAACAATATAAAACCAATTCTGTCAGAATTACCTCACGTCATTTACGTCATTCCAGGCGCCCGCGACTTCTTTTCTTCAGCTGAAATGATCGAATCGACGCTCAACAAGCGCATATAAACGTCATTAAAGTAATGCACGTGACTTTACTTGCTTTATAAATGTCCACAGAAATATTGTGAAGAACAAAATCATTTATATTTCGAGTTCTTTAGCGGTGGAGACTGACAGATATCAGCGCAGGACATTTAAAGATGGCGGCACATCGCTTGCGTCGAATCTCATTGGTTCTGGTTATCGCGTGTCTCTCAGTCGAATCTCATTGGTTCTCGCGTGTCTCTCAGTCGAATCTCATTGGTTCTTGCGTGTCTCTCAGTCTAATCTCATTGGTTCTCGCGTGTCTCTCAGTCGAATCTCATTGGTTCTCGCGTGTCTCTCAGTCTAATCTCATTGGTTCTCGCGTGTCTCTCAGTCGAATCTCATTGGTTCTTGCGTGTCTCTTTTTATTAAACATAATAAAAGCACAATCGAATGGCGCTTACAGCAAAATACAAAAGAAAAATTAGACAAAATAAAAAGGAAAAGTTTAAATGATGTGTATTAATTGTTTTTACAGTTCTTCTTATTAGAAATAGTTAGAAAATAGAAACAGAGCATGCAACACTGGTTTCTAACCCTAATGTCCATAAAATAAGATACTAAAGTCAATTTTGTTATCTTGTAATCTTTTTTCTACCTCTACCAATTATAATTTGGGGCAAATGTCTTAAAAACAGACCCAGAAGCTTCATGTTTGTATAATTTCTCACTGAATTTCTTTTGATTTGAACTGGTGTGTTGTGTTTTTTCAGGGTGACTCCGGCGGTCCTCTGAACTGTCAGGTCAGTGGAAGTTATGTCGTCCATGGAGTGACCAGCTTTGTGTCGTCTTTGGGCTGTAACACCTACCAGAAGCCTACAGTCTTTACTCGTGTGTCTGCTTACATCAGCTGGATTCAGGGTGTACGTGTGCTCCATTACATCATCAAACTATAACATTCAGAAGCAATCTTCTAATACTGTTTCCTCTTTTCATTTCAGATCATTGGTTAAGATGAAATCAAAAACAAACATCTTCCATTTTACCCACAATTCCCTTCTGCCTCTGCTTTGAGACAAAACACAATAAACTTGACATCTGATCTTCAGCTGGTTTTCAGTTTGTTCACTTAAATTAACTACATCATTGAAGTATTTCATATTTTACTACAGATCCCACACTACAAAATTTAAAATGATCAATATAGTGGATTTTGCTGCACTGTTTTTTATTTTAATAAAGATCTTTATTTTACATTAGAGTGAAATAATAGAAATAACAAGAGACAGAATTTAGTTTTTTGTAAACAGATTCAGATGAAATCTTGTGTTATGTGCTCAAACTATATCTCATCTTTAATGATTCAAGTTTGTGTAAGAGATTTTACACATCAGTCACACAACATTTAACACAAAAAGACATTTCACATGATGTTTTTTCTGTTTATTTAGAATGATAATCACACACATTATATGTTGTGTTATACTTGTTAAAGCAAAACTAGCATGTCTTTACTGTTACAACAACTAAAACAACATGATCATTGTCCACCAGAGGACAAAAATGACTTTTTAATACTGTAACATCTTTCATATGTATTCATTTAGCTGAAGCCAGATTTATCCAAAGCAGAACACAATACAAGTGTTACTGTAATACATTATCAAAGCTCAAGTACAAACATCTTTTTTTTAATAAGTGCAATAAGCCGAGTTAGTCAAGTGCTTTATGATGTTTTTTTGTATCTGTACTGAAAGTCTGAATTCACATTTACAATTTTACATTCAGATCTGATTAGAGAACAGATGAAATAAGCAAAATATTTGAGTAACAAAAATAATATTCAAGCATTATTATAAGAAGTAGCCATTTAAAATGTAAATGAAAGACTTGAAATGAATAACTTTAACAATAAAAACAAACACTGATGTGGCACTAAATGGTGAAGGATCTTCATGTGATCTTTGGTGTAATCAGTTATATAAATGTAAAGAAAATCAGATTGAGAAAGTCATGTGGACACACAGATCTTCTCATGTCAATAACATCTACAATCACACAATATAAAAGCTGCTAATATGCTTCACGCCGGTGAGTAACATGTAAAAAGATAAAGAGATTCTGATCACTGATCAGTGTGAACGGCAAATAAATGAGAGTTAGTTTTCCTGTTTATCAAAAACTTGTAACAAGCTTTAAAAAGTGTTTATCACTTATGCTCAAAAGCACACAGGGGCTTTATTTCTCATTTCAACAGGACGGATCATAAAAGCAGTAAAATAAATTTGTTACTGTATATGTTGATGATGTAACAGATGTTACACATGTGTGATATTGAGCATTTATTAGCTGATCAAAGAACAGCTTCTGCATCTTCCACATCATTCAACAGTGGCATCCCAACTGTTGCTGAAAAACAAATGAGAGAGAGAGACAGAGAGAGACAGAGAGAGGGAGAGAGAGAGGGAGATTAATTAGCCAAATCATTGAAAAAAGAGTAATGATTGGTGATTTGTTTTACATTCTACATAAATGATAATGTTTCAATTAACTGCTGATATTATAAAAAAGCACATGCAAACAAAATCCTTTAAATCAGTAAACTGAAATGAAAGTGTTGTGAGTCTAATGGAGTTATATAGGACAGATATCACTGCTAACAGAACCTTTAAAACAGAAATCACATTAAAAGTGTTTCATGCACACAGAAACTTCTGCTTGTTCACTGCTGCTAAGTTTTCAGATGCTGCTTGAACAAACATTCAGTTCATTAAAAATAATGCTTTCACAAAAACACCATCTTACTGATTTGGAAGAGATTGAGAGATTCACAGAATCCCACCTGACCGCTGCCTTTTTCCATCTTCTTTCCCTATTAAAATAAGAATCACACACTTTAAATGATTGATGTAAATGTTTATGAAAGCAGAGAGTCATTCGTCAGCTTTTGGTTCTTGTATTGGCTCATATAAAACAGAGGAACATGTAAATTTACTTTGAAATGAAATGTTTGGTGTAAACATCACTTGACAACAAGTCCTCATGTCACTTTAAATAAACAAAGATTATCATATGATCCATTCATTCATTATGTATATAAGCAGATTTATGTCCCGTTTGACTTCAATATAAAGACTGTTTTCATTTATAAAATAACTGTAACGGCGAAAATTCAGAGTAATTTATTCATTTATTTTGTTCATTACAGAGCATTAGCTGTTTTTATACATTGCAGATAAGATGAATTATTAAGTTACTTACCAGAGACATTAACATAATAATTTCTGTGTAAGCTTCTGTCTTCACTGCTGACTGACTGTATTGTGTAAATTCCATCATGTGTCTTTCTGATGTTTGTGATGGTGAGATCTCCAGTCTCACGGTTCATCTTCAGTCTGTTTGTAAATTCTTTATCAAGTGTATATGTGATAATACTGCCGGCTCCAGTCACAAGAGTGGTTTTATCTTCTGATGTCTGTTTTGAGATCTGATGTCTAAAGCTCCATTCCACCTGATCAGTATTCAGTATTTCACCAGCTGTCTGTAGAACGACAGGTTCTCCCTCTTTAACATTCACTGTTCAATTAAAACATGAATACAAACAAAAAACATTATTCAGACTAAGATAAAAGTGATCATACTGTAATCTGATAAACATTCATAACAGTTCATATTCCTCATAAATGAACACATGAAAATAAAATAACTATTTGATGTTCTTTGAAGAGTCATCATCTCTTCTTCATGTGTTTTATATTTTAATTCACAGTAACGTGTGTTCTTCATACACATTTCTCCTCTTTTCTTCTTCAAAGTGCTAATGAATCTTATTTTGTATTCTTACAATAAGTAAACAGTTTACCTCAAATTTAATAAATAAATTTGATTTAATATGTCATCACTATTTTTCCACTACATTTATACACCCTGAATGAATAAAGACAATTTATTTTCTTCATTTTTAGGTGAAACTGCAAGTGCATTTTGTTTTTGGTTCAGTCATTTTATTTGCTTAAATCATTTTATGTAAATAAACTAAAGAAATATAGTTTCATTCATCTTATTATTATATCATCTCTCTTCATTTACAATATAAATAGTTTAAAACACAAAATACTCACCAGAGAGGCAAACATTAAATTCTTTGAATTCGATCCCTGTTTTGATAATGATGTTTGATGTATAAGGTCCACAGTGTTCAATTGTGATGTTTTTAATGGTTAGTGATCCGTTCTGATCATTCAGCTGTAGTCTGTCTTTAAATCTTTCATTCTTATAGTCATAATTTGAAGGATGATCAGAGCCTTTAATGTATTGAGCTATAAGACTGTCTTCAGCTCCAAACGTCCACAGTATCGTATCATCTTCCTCTGGTTCAACTTCATTCTCCAGACAGACAGAACCTCCCAACTCTGATAGCTTAATCATCGCTTCATTTATATCAGCAGTCAATAGAAGAGAAAAACACAGAAACACATCCCATCAGAACAAAAACATTACAGTTTATCATTGCTACATGAACATCACTATAGAGAATTAAATATACAATGAAGAAGCTCAAGAAATAAAACATCACAACATCCTTTAACTGTTTATTGCACTTTCGTTTTAAACTATTTTTAGCTAAATTTTCATTTCTGAGTCACTGTTTCTACTGTAAATAAATATTAATAGCACAGCTTATTTAGAAATAGCCTGAAGCATGTCTACAGTGGTTTGATATGAGAGAAAAAAAAATCAATACTGCACTCGATTTACAAACATTATTATTATTATTATTATTATTATTATTATTATTATTATATGGAAATGAGTGACTTACGCATGACCGTAACATGGAACTGAAAAAGTGATCTTGAAAACAGGCGTCTCATTCTTCTACTGCTGATGATCTTCATTTTATAGAGTCCAGCGTGTTTTGGTTTGATATTTTAATAGTGAGGATTCCAGTCTCAGCCCTCACCTTTAGTCTGCCTTTAAATCTCCCATCAGCACCTTCATATGTAAAGGTCTGATTGTCCTTTTTATTGATTGTGGCTATGAGCTCGTTCTCTCCAAATGTCCACTCTACCACATCATCTGACTGTAGTTTAACACCAGGGCGAAGACAAATATCTTCATTTCCCTGCCACACAGTTCTAGATTTACCTGTAAGAGAACATGGATGTAAAAAATACAAGAGAGAAAACAGACATTACAACACATTATAAGTGAATATTTCATTAATAATTATTTCATGATGCGTCACTGTAAAACTCATTATTAAATGAGTTAATGAGCAATACAGTTCAATACATACAATACATCTCAGATCATAAAGATATACATATACAGAAAGAGATATAGTATGTTTATGTAATTGTTATGTTGAAAAAGTGCCCAATGACCCCAGGGTGTCTAAAGTAGAAAACTGCATAGATTTCATAAATCTAAATGTAGAAAGTGTTTCTGAACCTGAGGTTAATCTAATCAGATGATTCAAATTAAAACAAGGCAATAAAATCAGCTGATGAATTATAATAAGTGAGATAACTATGATAAACAGAACTGTCAAATCCTGTTTATTTAGACATTCATTGAAAACAAATATATAAATAATTCAGAAGTGACGTGAACATCAGTATAATGTTTTTGAGAACAGAAGCTTATGTTGTGTAGTGAAGCTTTAGTTAAATAATAGTTTTAAAACAATATTGACATATTTAACACATATCATTAAAACAGCAGCTCTTTGATTTGAAGTTTTCATTGAGAGGCTGAAATAAATGTATTAAATATATGCACATAATTTAGTGCATTACTGAACAACTACAGCTTTTACCAGAACTGCAAGTAAATAAATCAAGCAGAACTTGTGCTATGAAACCAAACATATTTGACTTTATATGAGTAATAAAGATATCTGATTTCCTGATGTATCAGCTGAAGATTAAACTCACTTGTTTGATTCTGTAGTTTAGTGGTAATGTGGAGATAAATCACAACAGCGAGAGCGAAAAACACCAGGACACCACTAACTATCCCTGCTATTTTACCTGAAGACATACCAGCTTCTTCTGTAATGATAGAGAGAGACTCAAGATTATATCAAATCATATCATATAATACATAATGATTATAAATAATATCATATCAAGACAGTGATGTACTTTACAATCATTTTTTTCTGTATGTAAACTTCACATTATAGTAACAGCACAATATTCATGTCTTTACTCCATCTCTCATTATTATCTGACTGTGATTCATCAGGTGTTACTGACATGTTAATGTGTGTGACTGGTATCTTCTGATCTGTATAATGTCAGTCAGTTTTAGTTAATAAATCCTTTTATTTTCAGTAAGGGGAACGTTCTAAGAGTCAACAAACTTAAAAAAAAAGCAAAAGGGAGTGACTCTTCAAGATCTGGTGTGAATTATTTACACACAGCTGATTTTAATCATCATTACTATGAGAGAATTCACTCACCGACAGAAACACTGAATGTCTTGTATTTTGTCTCTCTGTTGGTGCTGATCTTCAGTTTATACACTCCAGAATCTGAGGTTTTGCTCTCTGTGATGATGAGATCTCCAGTCTGATCATTCAGCTTCAGTCTGTCTCTGAATCCACCAGCATCATTAAACATTGAGGTCTTATTGTCCTCTTTATCAAGTTTAGCTATGATATCATCTCCAAACCCCCACAGTATCAGATAATCTCTCTGTGTTTGAATATCAGTGTGTAGAGAAACAGATTCTCTCTCCGTCACTGACACTGACTTCACTTCACACATGTCAGCATCCAGATCATGAGATTCTACAAGAAACAACACAAATATATCAATAAAACAAATAATAATAAAAACAGTCAGTTACTTGTGTCTGTTACAATAAAAGGCTAGTTGTCATATATTATGTTAACATTACACTATTGGAAGGAAAGCAAGAGTAAGGAAGAGCATGAATTATTGTAAAACTCAATAACTGTACCACTAATAACTTAATCATTCCCCACAAACCACAGCAGGGAAAGTCACAACATATTGATTTGTGGTAAAGTGATGATATGTTGTGGTCAGGAGATCAGTTATAACGTCATACTCATGTTGGGCATTGGCGTGCACATGCATCCACACTTACAGCAGGAAGTGTTTCTGATCCGCTATTCACCCCTAACCAGCGGGTTTATGATTTATAGTAGATTGTCACCCACATAAGCAAAAAAAATAAATGTTTGTTATATATTATTTTGTTACCTGGAAACCAGAGCACTATATAATGAAAACATAATAAATGATTCATAATGGACTTCTTTTTGTGACTTAGCCACAGTCAAATAAGATCTTTTATTTAATCATTTCTTGATTCTAACATAAAATTTGGATTTATCCATTTTTGATTATTCCAAGTTGTTTGGTCATGCAGGTTTGTTTATGCATTAAACTGATGGCCATATAATGAATGCCGTTCTGAAAAAAACATAATTTCAACATAGGATCTTGATGGGACTTATAAGGTCGTTATTGCCCACATAAGGATGTTGTTACCTCGACAAAATGATCTCATGGACTTGTTTCATAAGATTTACTTTGTTGATCACACGTCCCCACCACTTTTTATGATGATATTATGATAAAAATGATCTTTTAGATACGGCCCTAGAGGAGGGGGATGATCCTCATGTGGACCATGACCACTTCAACATGTTTGTAAAAGTGTATCATGAAAATGAATGGATGCATATTATTGAGAAAGACTATGGTGGCTTGGATGATATGGCCTAAAATCCATAATGCGATATACATTGAAATATAAATTTGAATGTATATAAAATACAAATATTAAATTAAAATACAGTTGGTGTAAGATTTGCATCTAGAAAAATCTACACAGTCCAATGAAACATGATGCATTACAGAGGTAAATCGTCTGTTTTGTTTTTCAAAGCAATGAAAGAAGCATGTCCCATGCAAAAGTACCAAATGCTCCTAAACAGTTTTAAAACTGGTACTACAAAAAAGTGCAGTCGCACAGATGCTCCTTTGATATTTAGGATCGCATAAAAGAGTGACAAAACATGTTCACCAGTCTTTTTCACGAGCTCCTCTGTTGAACATGATGCATTACAGAGGGAAATCTGAATTTTGTTTCTCAAAGTGGCCAGAAGCATGTCCCATGCAAAAGAAAATGCCTAAACGGTTTTAAAAATACTGAAAAAAGATATAACTACTCCTTTGATTTGTTATACTAACAGTGACAAAACATATTCATTTCACATGACAGGTAACACAGCAGAATAAGAAAACATGGCCAGCAGTGTAATCTGAGGTAAAGAAGGTATTTACTATGACTCCTTCATCAACCACTAAACTGTTACTACTGACTAATCTCATTTTAATGGTTTCCTGACACCATGGGTCAGAACTGTTCTCGCGTTTTCTCTCTTACTCAAGGTGACTGGCAGAGTCTCATTTTACTATGGTTTCCTGACACCAGATAAACCAAACATAACTTTGTGCCAAACCAGCAGGTCTCTGATACAGAATCTGAAACTTGGTCCTGTGACGGTCATTGCTGTAACCCAGACGGATGTTCTGACAGATTATTAACCCCAGTGGATGAGGAGGGTTTCCCCAGCTGCCAACACTGAAAAAGCCCAGATTCCCTGTTCTTTGATTCATTCACCTGATCAGCACAACATCACACACTATTAGAACTGCTGCAATTCACAATAAGCTTTTTGTAGTCACAATATAAATGATTTAAAGTGGCCAATGTAAAATATTATTTTATGGCTCTTATGATTGAGAATTGTTTTCTGTTTAATATGACGTTTATACACACTTTCACTGCCTGGATGTCTGTACTTTCTGTTCGGATAACTGTTTTCAAACTAAACCACTTCATACCAGTTTTCAAGAACATACTAATGAATGTAAGCCTCTGTTTGTCTGATATTAAACAGAAAATAGACGTATTTCTGTGTGTGTGTGTGTCTCTTATTTGGTTCTCCCGGCCATAAAACTACAGAGATTGCTGCATTTCCACTTCGTGGTAGAAGACTGTTAAGTGGATTATAAAATGATCTTACAGTGGCCATGACAAAAAAACAGCTGAACATGTCCCTCCCAGTCACTGTAGTAAATCATAAAAGTCAAATACATTTGTAAAGCAACAGCAAATTTCAAAACATACTAATACAAAAATACAAATGAACACTCACCATTGACAGTAACTCTGAATCTTCTAAATGTTGTTCCAGTGTTTGTCTGGATCTCTGCTTCATAGAGTCCAGAGTGTTTGATTCTCATGTTCTTAATGGTGAGAGATCCAGTGTTTAGGTCTGATATCTGCAATCTGTCCTCAAATAGCCCATTACACAAGTCTCTCAATGTGAAGCCCTTCAGTTTAATTTCAACAAAACGACAGTTATAGCCATTTGCTTTAAATCCCCATTCTATCTTGTCACTTCCCTGTATTTCAGTAACATCAGTGTTTAGAGTAACAGAATGTCCCTCCATCACTGACACTGACTTCACTTCATCACCAAACACACCTGAAGAAACACACAAACAGATATTCACAGATTAAACAGCTGGTGAGATAAAACCAGAACAAAGAAAGCTGTTGTTTACAACACTTAAAATGAGGGATTGGAAATAATAGTTTACTTTTTAATGCCCTATGACACGGGTGTTAATAAAATAAAAATCAGGTCAGCAAATGAAAAGCAGTGAAGGGCAAAAAGAGGTTTGAAAGGAGGATAGTAAGAGTGACAGATAATATCTGTGCTGGTAGATTCACTCTTTTTCTGATTTTGTGTTGTTGTTTTGTATTGATCGTTATTGTCAGAGTAAAATGATCAACTGTTTCTTTGCATTTATTCTGAAATCTTGCAGTTCACGAGTACGGTACTTTTAACCGCATGGGTTTGGGTTTAGCCTAAACATGAAATGTATGTTGGTTATATAATTTAAATTTTTTTTTACTTTTAATATGATTAAAATGGGCATCCCATAACAAATATCGCATTATTTAGCATACAAATATGCTTTTCAATATCAAGTTTCTGTGATTTTAATTACACTTCTTCTACTATGCCAAATCATTTAAAATTATTACAAAAAGTTTTTCTCTCACAAACGATCTTAGAAAACATTTATTGAAGGTGATGGATGTGTGTGTCTTTATTTCCATATGAGAGGGTTAGGGTTAGTTAACGACATATTAATGTAAAATGATTTGTTTGTGTAGCACTAAAGAAAGCAAATGCCCTCGACTACTGACTGTCACAGTACTGCGGTGTATGAATATAATCTTTCGTCTATTAAATGTTTCTGGGATGTTTTCATATGTGTAAACGCTGTTTCCGGTTACAAAGTGAAAGTGAAAGTATAAAAACACTTACCGCACACCAATAACAATAAAATGCCTTTAGTGACGTTCTTCATATTTCTGTCGAGTAAGTCCAGTCCAGTACCAACTGATTTAATGCAGATATTAAGATTATAGGTTAAATAAACCTCATTAATTGTGTTTTCTGTGAGCCGCAGCCACACGGACTGACGACGACGACGACGAAAAATCTGTTCAATCTAATAAAAACTTTTTACAAACGACTTTATTTAATCATATATCAAAAGAAACTAGTTGGTTTACCTCTAAACTTCTCGAAATATTATAACAAAATGCAAAACTTATCAACCGAGTTGTCGAGTAGGATGAAGAGTAGCAGCGCCCTCAACCGCCAGCAACTGTCTTCATCTCTTCCGGTTTACGTCAGCAGCACTTCCGCCATCTTCTGGACTGGAGGTGAAGCTTGTAGTTGTGTTTTATTGAAGTACAGTATTCCTGAAGTGCCTACTAAACATGAACAAAGTTTTATTTGTTTGTAGTATTAAAAAAAGTAGTATAAGAGTGTCATTATCTTGCATAAATCTGTAAATTGTTAGTATTTTTGTGGGAGTGGTGATTTGTTTGCACTTTTTAACTTAACAAAAACAGGAAGTTAGCATGAAACTCTAGCAGCTTGTATGTCGGTAGGTGTCGCTATCAGTGAAGACTCAAGGGTCTCTGACACTGCAGGAGTATAATATTCAGCAGAGAGGGGCTCAAGGGACAGGACCAGATTATCATACATTTACCTTTTTATTGTCAAAAGACATTTTAAAATTTTATTTACTATTTGTACCCGATCCGAGAATTGGAGCTAAATTGAGAAAATGTCTGTTGTGAATTTCTTTTGTGTGTGTTTGTGGAGCCTGTTTGGTAAGTTACTATTAGTCAAAAATACATCATTTCTATTGTGTAATATATACACAAATTTACATGCATTATTTTGCTCGTGATTAGTTAATAAAGCATTTGTCAGTGTATATTACAAGCACTGTTTCTGACTGGACATATAAGTATTATGAGTCCTAACTAAATACTGCAGCAACAGGTTTGTGTAAAAATGCTGATCTTGACCTGCTTTAACAATTCTAAAGACCAACTGTGATATTAAAAGTGAAATTAAATTAAATAAAATTTCAAACGCTTGAAATGCATAAATGTGAATGTTAGACTCAGTTTGACTGTCATACATGCAGTTTTTTGCCTGATTTTATGTTTACAGAAACTGTCTTAATAAATTAAAATGTGTATTTACACCCTTCAGATACTTAAATCTGTTTATGTACAAAATGTTTATTTGTACATAAACATGTAAAATACATTTTTAATAGATGGAGAGTTTTCTTCCATTCAAAACCAATTCAATAGAAATCCTGAAATGAATGTGTAGAAAATAATTGACTGGACATGTTGCACAGATGACCACAGTGTGTACTGACTATGATAACTGTTGCTGTTTCTGTTTCAGGAGTGTTTGGTATTGAGTTTGTGTCAGTGATGGAAGGAGATCGTGTCACATTATCTGTGAATCTCACTGAAACACAGAGGAATGAAGGAATCAAGTGGAGTTTTGGACCTACAGGAATTGTTGTAGCTGAAATCATTGAAGGGGTTAAAAGCATCTATGAAGGGAGAGCTGATGGACGATTCAGAGACAGACTGCAGCTAAACAAAGACACTGGATCTCTGACCATCACAAACATCACAATCACACACACTGGACTTTATCAGATAACCAACAAAACATGGAGCCAAATCAATACATTCAATATTACTGTCTATGGTGAGTAGAGAATAACTTTATAATGCCACTTTTTAAAGAAATATGTTTTACATTTTTTTATCTTATATTAAATATGAATACAAATAAACAAACTAAGAAATTGTCTGGGTCTCTTCTTTACTTTGAACATATTTCATTTTGTATCGTTTTTCAGCTCATCTGTCTGTTCCTGTCATCATCAGAAACTCTTCACCAAACTCATCATCATCATCATCATGTGTGTTTGTGTGTTCAGTGATGAATGTGTCACATGTGACTCTCTCCTGGTATAAAGGAAACAGTTTAGTGTCCAGCATCGGTGTGTCTGATGTCAACATCATCAGCAGCATCTCTCTATCTCTGGAGTGTCTGGATGATTCATACAGTTGTGTGATTAACAATCCCATCAGAAATCAGACTCAACATCTCACTACTGATGACTGTCAGCCGTGTGCAGGTAAAACTGATGTGATGTTAGCCTTTACACAATGAGCTGAATGAGAAACTTGTTTTAAAATAGTTTGCAGGTAAGCAAATGATGGGAATTAACATAGTGTGTTTAAAAGATTGTGATTAATAATAGTTTTAATTCTTTACTTAGAAAAGATCTACTGCTGTTGTGATGCTACAGAAGCTGTGATCCGATTGGCCGTCTCTGCTTTGGTGGGCGTGGCTGTTGCTGCTGTTTTAGTTTATGACATCAGATCCAGAAGAGATGAACAGAAGATGATGACATCAGAGACTGAGTTAAATGACTGATAAATCTGTTAAAATACAGCAGTTTCCCCTCACTGGGTTGATGTCTGTCGGCTTCACACCGCATTTACAGATTCTTACTTCCTGCTCACTTGTGAGGGAAACTTTCTGTGTCAATGTAAAGCTCTTTCAGTCTGTTTATGTCTAGACTAAACATGCATTAAATGAAATGATGTTTAAAGTGTAATACACTGATGATTATTGTTTAGTATTAAAAAATGTCTGCTTGCTTAAATAAGAAGAGGTAAATATTGAAATTAAGTTGTTAAACTTGTTATATTTTTAAGTTTTGTTGTTATAGTTTAGAAGAGTGTTGCTTGTGTTTAAGCTGTGCTATGATAAATGTGTGTGATGTCACCAATAAACAATAACTTCTAATGCCAATACTGAAACCAGTCTTCTTGTTAAGTGTTAAATATGTTTTTCTGTGAATATACACAGACATTTTAAATATGAAGTTATATTGAAGATGTTATTACACACATGTGTATGTTACAGTATCAGTGATTACAGATTGTGACATTAGCAGGACAGAGATGATACATTTTAACACATAGATTACTTTTATTACTTCTTCCTCTTGGTACATTGAGTCTGTAAGTTTCATATAAATCCAAAATATTTGTGGTTGTAAATAAAAAAATTACACATATAGATCAAATTTATTAAGACAAGCTTTTATAAATGCTTGAATCTTTGTGAAACATTCAGAGGTGAATAATAACTTCATTACATTCACTTGAGTAAGATTTTTGGAAAATATTTAAAGTAAATTTAAAAGCAGTACTTTTACTCTTACTTGAGTATATTTCTAATATAAAATATGTACTTTTACTTCATTACACTGCGTGACTTTTATTCATTCCTTCATTTTAGTGTTTCATGAAAACGTGAAGTTAATTTTAAGGTTGCTGTGATGTTTCGCCAATGAATGATTCATTTGAGTCGATTCTTTTGAAAGCATTGAGTGAACAATAGACAAACCCGTCTGAATAGAGTCATGAATCAGTTTAAATGATTCACTTAGTTCGCTGCAATGAACTGAATCGTCTGAAGCAGTAACGTGTTACTGTGTTTATTTACATTATATTTACACTGTGAACTCCAAACTCTGCAGATTAACTCTGTTTTGACATTGTCTAATGTTATAAAATATGTTGAGTTTGGAGGGTGGATCTGTCAAGAGGATTCTTTTACATACTAGACTGTCACAGACGGCACAAACCAGCACTTCCCAGTTTAAACATGAGCATTTTATTACAAAAGCACGACAGATCAAGACCCAATTCTTGTTGTTTGACGCTGAAGAAAATGACTGATATGATTTTGTTCTGTTTGTGGAGTCTGTCTGGTAAGTTATATGTTCATCTTTATATAGTTTAAGTGATTATTTTGACCATTCTGATCTACTCTAATACAGAAATCATTTTTGCAAAGAGTTAAACATTTACAATCTTCCTCTAATATTTAAACACATTTATTTGTGCATATATACTTATTAAGTTAAATATAAATTAAGTTGCTAACAAAGTTGAATTTAATTTGAAGACTCGTCATTTTATCCTGTTTCTGTTTCAGGAGTGTTTGGTATTGAGTTTGTGTCAGTGATGGAAGGAGATCGTGTCACATTATCTGTGAATCTCACTGAAACACAGAGGAATGAAGGAATCAAGTGGAGTTTTGGACCTACAGGAATTGTTGTAGCTGAAATCATTGAAGGGGTTAAAAGCATCTATGAAGGGAGAGCTGATGGACGATTCAGAGACAGACTGCAGCTAAACAAAGACACTGGATCTCTGACCATCACAAACATCACAATCACACACACTGGACTTTATCAGATAACCAACAAAACATGGAGCCAAATCAATACATTCAATATTACTGTCTATGGTGAGTAGAGAATAACTTTATAATGCCACTTTTTAAAGAAACATGTTTTACATTTTTTTATCTTATATTAAATATGAATACAAATAAACAAACTAAGAAATTGTCTGGGTCTCTTCTTTACTTTGAACATATTTCATTTTGTATCGTTTTTCAGCTCATCTGCCTGTTCCTGTCATCATCAGAAACTCTTCACCAAACTCATCATCATCATCATCATGTGTGTTGTTGTGTTTAGTGATGAATGTGTCACATGTGACTCTCTCCTGGTATAAAGGAAACAGTTTAGTGTCCAGCATCAGTGTGTCTGATCTCAACATCAGACTCTCTCTATCTCTGGAGGTGGAATATCACAACAACAACACATACAGCTGTGTGATCAACAATCCCATCACAAACATCACACAACATCTCAACATCACTGATGTCTGTCAGACAAGTTCAGGTAAAACAGTTGTGATGGTTATTTAAAGATCTGATTTGAGATCAGACTGACAGATTCACTTACAGTATCTCTCTTTATCTGTTACATAATCAGATCTCATCCTGTATCTGTCTTGTGCTGCTGGATCTCTGATGATAATAACTGCACTTCTGATGTGCTGCATCTGCAGAAAACACAGAAAAACAAATCAAGAAGGCAAGTGTGAACTACACCTCGTCATTTTGTGAAGAAACTATAATAATAATGTAATAATAATTCTGAAGCATCTTTTAATCGACTCGTCTTCTGTGATTATTGTTGAAACAGATCAGACGGATGAACAGGAAATCACTTATGCAGATCCAACATTCCTTAAAAGACATAAACCGGTGAGATTATTCACATGTCATCTGTTATGTATGTGTTTGAAATCTATCTGTCACTGCACATATGAAAATACACATCCAAATCTTTTACATGATTTCTTTTCATCTTTTTGATTAATATTTTTTTATATCTTTAACATTTTTTATTCATATATAAGTCTTATACATTTTCATCAATAGAGTTTGTCATGATTAGATTAATATTCAACTATGAAATCCTCGTGAGGAACGGTGAGAGTTAACTGGTTAAGTGCTGGAAGAAGCACAGACGAACACTAAACCAAAGACTAAAATACAAAATTAAGAACAGGACAAACTAAAAACAAATCTGTTTTTAATAACAATTGATTTACATTTAGGCATTTAGCTTTAATCCTTTTTTATACAAATATTAGGAGAAAATGAAGCGACACATAGTACAAAGAAGTGCTTTACTAAGTTTACAATGTTTCACAGTGATAGATAAATACCTGTAGAGGAGAGAAGAGAGGGTTTTATTATGATGTCAGGTGTTTGTGTTTTGTGTTCAGGGTTCTGGATGGGTCGAGCGCAGGGTTCTGGATGGGTTGAGCGCAGGGTTCTGGATGGGTTTGGCCTTGGGGTTCTGGATGGGTCCAGGAGCAGGGTTCTGGATGGGTTTGAGCCAGGGTTCTGGATGGGTTTGGCCTTAGGGTTCTGGATGGGTGGAGCCAGGGTTCTGGATGGGTTGAGCCTTGGGGTTCTGGATGGGTTTGGCGCAGGGTTCTGGATGGGTTTGAGTGCAGGGTTCTGGATGGGTTTGAGCGCAGGGTTCTGGATGGGTGGAGCGCAGGGTTCTGGATGGGTTCTAGATGTGTAGAAGAGAGTTTGTGAATGTTTACACTATAGTTTGGAGTAGAGAATGTACTTTGCAGAAATGTAAAAGCTTGCAGATATTTCTGCTGATTTAAATGTGAGACGTCTGCAAGGAGATTCAGTTCCTTCTTTGTAGTTCAATAAGAGTCAAAGCTACATATACATATAATAATACATACATATACTATATATATATTTGCTCATTTTTAATAATGATGTTTGTGTGTGTCAGAGATCTGCTGCAGTGGAGGAGGAGGAGGTGGTGTATGCAGGTCTCATGAGACGATGATCAAACTCACTGTGATTGGACGTTCAGACTACAGTAAATATCTCCATTCACTTTCTATATGGAAAAAGAATGATTTTGGATGAAGATGTTGAGTTTTAAATGCTGATGTCCACACTTAACTATCAAAACCAGTTCCTATCCAGTATAAACCAGTCTGAACACTCATGTTGTTTGTATTCTGCTGCTGTTTAACTGCTTTATACTGTATGTTTTCTGTATGATGATTTGTGTCTAAGGGAGATCACTCTGAATGTACCGTAAAGGTCAAAGGTCACATGCACAAACAACAGATTATGCAATATTAACAGTATTTTTCTATAATGAATGTGTAAACAACATGTAATGTTAATGGTCTACTGTAAAATGTCTCTTAAACAAATGATATTTTCCTCTGAGCTCTATAACAAATATATTAAGAGATATAATCTAGTAAATATGTGACATCCATCAATCAGTCCTCTTGATCCACCAGCTGGCCTTTTCTACAGCTGCAGGCATGAAAACAGGAAACAAAAGTGTAATTCTGAGATGATGTTAAATATCTGACATCATTTTACGTGTTTGTGATTCATTAGTGCTTTGTGTGTTTCTTCATGAATTCAGGATTTTCATAAAATGATATGATAGACAGATTGTGTTGTGTGTGATTTTCATTAAATGACATTCTGGTCATATGTTGATTCCTGAGTTTTTTTATTTAGTCATAACCCGCCCAAAGTCTAGATCTAATACAGAAGACATTAAACACCATCATGATCTCAATCTGAAACACAAGAGACCTTCAGTTCTTGATTATGATTGGTCAATAGTTGTGATTGTGTGTAACAACATAAACACACATCACAATCACTCACAGACAGTTTTATCCAGCGGAAGGAAGAATTGCATTGATAGATATTTTGAATATCTTTAATATTTGTATTGTGTGCTAATGTTCTATAAAAGCAATAATGTAGACTTCACAACACCACTCAGACGTTGATTCCAGTCTGTCCTCCATCTTGTTGTTGTGCTTCTTGTCTTTGTTGTTTGTGTTTTGGATGTTCATCTTTCACTGCTCCCTGATGCCGTCTCCTTTCAGAAGAAGATGGTCATCATCATCATCATCATCATCATCATCTCCAGTGGTTCCTGACGTCCTCGCTGATCTCCAGCCCTGCCAGCAGAAAACTACAGCTTGTAATACACTATAGGTCACTGTGGATAAAACCATCTGACAAATACATGCATAAAAACAGACAGTATGATAAAGTGCTTGTGATGATTTTCATTTGCAAATCACTTTAAAAGCATCTGCAGAATGATTAAATGTAAATGTTGATCATTTTAATCCATTTTAACACTACAGAAGCTGTTAAGACTATACCGTATGTGACTGTTTAACTAAAGACTTTAATTTAATGAACAGAGAAAGATTTATATTAAAGAATGAATTTGAACTTATATTCATTAACTCTCATTATAAACTATAAAATATGATCTAAAGTTTAAACAGCATTGAAGTGTTTGTGGGGATAAAGTCACAGTTTAACAGTTTAACTCGCTGGACCTCAAAGTGTTAAACACATTCAGTGTGAAACAAGACCAGAGCAGAAAATCTGACCACGACCACAAACCCCAAGACAGAAATAAATGTGAGAAGTCGAGTCTTCTGTTAATTTTCCACTCAGATCTTCATGTGATCTTTATCTCACTTTAACCTTCAATATTTCTGTGTTTCCTTTAACGGTCAAAGGCAGATTCAGGCGTGTGGTTTAATGAGATCAACAAACCAACTTCCATCTAAACCACGACATCCACCTGCTCCCAGTCCAACATCATCAACATAAACAAACTTTAATCTCAAATATGTCTTTCACACAAGTCTGGTTCAAAAAAACTGTTCAAAACCTTCATCTCTTTCCACCTGCCACTTCATTATCAGCTGATGATTTTGCTAACTTTTTCACAAACAAAACATCACTGATCAGCAGCCAGTTCACAGCTCCCGAAACCCCAGCACACACACACACACGTCACACCCAGCTCGACTGTCCTGCAACCCCACCACCTGCCCACTCGACCCAATCCCCTCCCATCTGCTCCAATCCATCTCCAGCACAGTCACTCCATCACTCACACACATTATTAACTCCTCACTCCTCTCTGGCACATTCCCCACCACATTTAAACAGGCCCGGGTCACCCCGCTGCTTAAAAAACCCTTCTCAACCCTTCCCTCACCGATCTGTCTCTCTCCTCCCGTTCATCTCAAAGACACTGGAGTGAGCTGTTTTTAATCAGATGTCATCCTACCTCACCCAGAACAACCTACTGGACAAACGACAGTCCGGTTTCAAGAGCAACCACTCCACAGAGACCGCGCTTCTGTCAGAGTCTAAATCATCTGTCCTCATTTAGCTGGATCTCTCTGCTGCCTTTGATACAGTTAACCACCAGATCCTACTGACATCCCTCTCATCGCTAGAGATCACAGGTACCCCACTCCGGTGGTTTAAATCAGACAGGTCCTTCAGGGTGTCATGGAATGGGGAGCTGTCCAAAGCCCATCCCATGGCCACTGGTGTTCCTCAAGGATCTGTTCTTGCACCACTCCTCTTTTCTATCTACACAACATCCCTGGGACCCATCATTCAATCACATGGCTTTTTGACGACACCCAGATTTTCTTTTCCTTCCAGCCAGACGATCCCACAATAGCATCGCGCATTGCAGCTGGCCTGAATGACATCTCATCTTGGATGACTGAACACCACCTTCAGCTAAACCTTGCTAAGACTGAGCTCCTGGTACTTCCGGCCTCACTCGGCAACGCAACACAACCTCACAATTCAAATTGGCAATACAACCGACTGGTGTTTCCCTCACAGAAGACACTAAATCTCTCTCTCGTTCTTTCTTCTTCTCTGTTCTCTGCTTGTGGAATAATCTCACTAACACAATCTCATCTGTCACATCCCTCACCTCCTTTAAGAAACAGATAAAAACACAAACACCTGACATCATAAAAAAGAAAAAAACAACACTAAACTCTTTTCTTTCCTCTACAGGTATTTATCTAACACTGTGTAACATTGTAAACTCAGTAAAGCACTTCTTAGTACTATTGTTTCCTCTTTTGATGTGTCGCTTCATTGTCTCCTAATATTTGTAAGTGGCTTTGGATAAAAGCGTCAGCTAAATGCCTAAATGTAAATGTGCTAAATGTAAATGGTGTTCTGCTATGGTGTTTCTGGGTGGATCATATGTCTCACTGATATTCTCATCATCAGATATAAGTTTTACAGTTAGGTGGTTCCCTAGGTTGTTCTGAAGGTGTTCTGCTAGGGTGTTCTGGGTGGTTGCTATGGTGTTCTGGGTGGTTGCTAGGGTGTTCTGGGTGGTTGCTAGGGTGTTCTGAGTGGTTGCTAGGGTGTTCTGAGTGGTTGCTAGATGAATGTTTTCTGGCCTAGAGATCATATCACAAGTCTCACTGATATTCTCATCATCAGATATAAGTTTAATACAGTTAGATGTTTAAATCCCTAATGCTGAGTGTCAATACAAACACAAATAACATATCTGAAGTAAATAAACTACATTAAACTCAGATTTAATCTCATTCTATACGCCCACAACATTTATATATTTATATACAAAGAAAGAAAGAAGTAAAGAAAGAGGAAGTACATCTTTATTCGTGGTAAATATGTTCAGCATCTCTTCTGAGAAATGATCTCATGGAAACTGAGGCCTTCATGAACATAAAGTGTTGATAGATGGTTTCATCTGATATGAATGTGTTAATGACAGAAGAAAGGTGAGAAACAAACAGGCCATCTAAAAATATACTTTACAATGACAGTCAAACATGTTTTCTATTACTCAGAATACATGAAATTTAAGTCCTTAAACATAAATCACATGATGTCACTAATGAAACATAAAATATATCACATTATTGTACATTTGACTCAAATACATCATGCTAACACAGAAAATCAGATTAAGCATGTGTTTTATGTTAAAAGTGTTTGGTAAAGACAGCTCATCATCTTCAGCTCCTGTATGAGAGTCATGTGACACAGATGAAGAACATGTGTGATGTCACTTCCTTCATCTGCTTCATGTTTAATAGTCCACAATGTTCAGTGTGTTTGTGTTGATTCTTTAATTCAACATCACAATATAAATCATCTTAACAGTATTTCTGACTGTATCTTACTAATAAATAAGCAAACAAGCCTCTATATTTAGTGTGTAAGACACATTGTTTTACAGGCTCATGTCTGACCAAAGTCAAGTTCATCTTATTCTGCTGTTCATCATTATAATAATAATAACTTTATAAATTTATAACACATCTGATCAGAGAACAGTCCACTCGTGTCTCCTAATCCAGATTACACCTCTGTAGCGCCATCTAGCGTTCATACATTTACTGTGAAATGACCAAATATTAAAATAACTCATGAAACGTTGATTCAACATTAAATCGTGTGTATATTTGCTATCAGGGAACATTCTGCACACATTGTCTTTAGTTAAAAGATCAAATTAAAGAAAAAACGGCATACTATTTAGTGCGGATACTGTGACGCAGTGACGGCGGTGAGCGTCGTTGCGTCACGCTGTTCGCGGTGCATTGTGGGATTTGTAGGAAGCGAGTGTTACTAAAGGATTTCACGATGGAAAGAAAGACATTTATACCGACTGTGATTTAGAAATCATTTGACTTTTCACTGAAAGCGAATAGATGAAGACTGAAAGAGGGTTCAGGGTTGCCAGTTTTTCTTAACAAACCCACCAAAGACACTAGAACACAAGCAAACCCATCACTATTAAAACACACAAAGTGAACTTACATGCAACAATCCTGGAGTGATCCGTCATGATTAAGATAGAGATGAAAACACAAACACAATCCTTCACAAACTTCACATGTGTCCCATTATCTTGCGCAGTTTAAAACACGTATAAAATAAGTTCATGTTTAAATGTTTAACACTTTAGTTCAAATATCATTTACACAATATGTCAAACTTTAACACGAGGAAAAAACAACCTGCAGTCACAGTTCAAAACATTGAACTTGGCAAGAGTTTCCGGTTAAAACTTTCTTCTTCTTCTTCTTCTGTTAATGGCGGAGGATTTAAACAGCTGCATTACCGCCACCTGCGCTTCACTCCAAACTTAATATTTAACTATTAAATATGAAATAAGTTATAAATATTATCAAATATTTAAAAGTAGCTATTTGATTACAGATTAAAGAAACATCAGTTATTTTAAAAGAGCTGCATTACCGCCACCTGCTGGAAATATGACATATACATATATTATATGACATAAATAGTAAATAATACATTTACACATCAGTCATCAAAACAATCAAGAATACATCAATTCAGTTATATGAAAACATCAAATCAATAACTCAATAAACCAACATGCTCATTTACATTTCAATGATTAATTAAAAACACTGACCTGAGAACAGTTCATTTATAGTGTGTTTAAACTGAACACTGTTACACCTGAATTATGAGTATATAGTGTATAACCCTTTTAAAAATGCTGTATATTAAATACAGTATATAATATGTGCAAATGATTCATCTTGGCATTTAAGTGCTTCACAATAAATCTTAATATATATTCTAAACAGCTAGTGTGCAATGGTGTACATATTCATTATACTGAATATAATCTTCATTACAAAACATACACTGATGAATATACTGGAGATTCACAGAATATATACGAACAATATCATATTCTTTCCACAAAAAATACATTAAATCCCAAAACATTCAGCAATTCATTTCATGTAAAACAACTTTGACTTTCAATATGAAGTTTTAGAGGCTCAGAAGAATAAAAATAGTGTTTTGTTCATATAATGCAGATGATGTTGATGAAACAGAGCTTTATATAGGAAGTAAAGAAATCTCCTCTGGCTCCGCCCCTGTGATGTCATGATTGATGTCTGGAACTATATGACCTATGAGAAAACAATACAAAACATTTGTGTTGATGTAACTTAATGTTTACATACACGTGCCATAATCATCAAAACTCTGACCAGTCAACCCTAAAATAATAAGACACTTTGAGCCAAACAGTAAAAAAGATCTACATTTGTGGTTACTTGCTTTTATGGACCTTTAAAATTTAAAACTTAAGAAAAAATAGGGAAAATAAAAAACTATTTACTTTATTTATTAATTTATCACTTTATAATTATATTATTTGCTTTACATGTTTTGTATAATTTATTTTTTTCTGTTATTTTAATAATACTTTTAATTATTGTAATAAGAATTATGACAAAAATATCTTATTTTCCTTAATAAACTGCACTGCATGACAGTAAAACATCTGCATGTGCTTATTTCTAACAAACAGAAAAACAGATAAATGTCAAATAAATACAATAAATAAAACAAAAAATATAGTTAATAAAATAAATAAATAAAGTAATAAATCAAATACACAGTAATAAGTCTATTTCAGTTAATTTCAGTAAAAGATTTAAGAATTATCTCACCACGAACAGAAAGTTTGATTTTCTTGTATTTGGTCTCCGTGTTGTTGATGACTTGTAGTTTATAAACTCCGGCGTGTTTAGTGTTGATGTTCGTCATGCTGAGAGATCCGGTCTGATCATTCAGCCGTAGTTTGTCTCTGAATCTCCCGTCAGATCCATCATAAGTTATCTTCTGTGTTTTATCAGCTTTAGCTATGAGGTTATCTTCAGGTCCAAACATCCACAGTATCATCACATCATCGGTCTGTATGTCAGTCACATCCGTGTGTAGGATGAGAGAATCTCCCTCCATCACCGACTCCAGTTTCTCTACACATCAACATTCAGTTATTGACCCTTATCAATAATCGATCACAGTAAAAGATTGTGGAGACTCACCGTGTGCGATGATCATGAATCTCTTAGGCGTGTTTTCTGTGCTGCTGGTGATCTGGAGATTATAGACGTCTGAATGTCCTCTGCTGATGTTTCTGATGGTCAGATCCCCATTCTGTTCATTCAGTTTCAATCTGTCTCTGAATCTGTCGTCATTACCGTCATATACCATCATCTGACCGCTGGATCGGTTGATTTCAGCTATATGGGTGTTTTGATCTCCAAACGTCCACAGTATCCGATTATCTTCCATCAGCTCATGGACGCCGGTGGGTAATGTGACAGATTCACCCGCTGTACATTTGATTGTATTAACTGCATGAAAACAACAACATAGAAGCACAAGTCACATTTAATGATCACTGGAAAACTTATGACTTAATAAAGACTCAAAGTACTTACACCAGACGAGAACATTAAACCTCTTATATGATGTGTTATGTTTGTTTTTGATCTGCAGTTCATAAACTCCAGAATGTGAGCTTTTAGTGTTTGTGATGGTGAGAGATCCAGTCTCACAGTTCACCTGAAATGTGTTTCTGAATCTCTCGTCAACAGTCATGTAACCTCTCGACGTGGATGAGATCTCATAGGTCTTGTTATCTCTTTTAGCATTAGGTTCAAACTTCCACAGTGCTTCATCATCTTTCTGTAGTTTAGAAACGCCGCTCTGTAGTTTGACACGCTCTCCCTCTGTGGTCTTCATTGTGTCCTCTTCATATCACAGCGTCACCAACATAAAGAAACACAGAAATAAAGAATTACTCAGAAGACACTGCCTGTGATGTCACTTCCTGTTCCTTTTTATTCAAATTATCAGGAATGATTGTGCACGTCATCCTCACCTCTGACAATAACCTTAAATCTCTTTGATTTGGTGATTCTGGTTCTGTTGGTGATGTCCAGATAATAATCTCCAGAGGTTCTGATTCTGATATCACTGATAGTCAGATCTCCCGTCTTACGGTCCAGATGAAGTTTATTTCTGAATTTCTCATCATCAACACATAAGACATCCTTATTGTGAATGTGAGCGATGATGGGACCTTTTGCTCCAAACCTCCAGACTATTTTATGATCGCTTTGTATTTCAGTGATTCCTGTTTTTAGCGTTGCAGAATCTCCCTCCATCACTGACACCATCTTCAATTCATCTGGATCAACACCAAACAAAACCCACAGCTGACATTTCTTTAATATTTCACTTATTTCTTCTAGACATCAATAAGATTCAATTGAGATCAAATGTAAAGTCTCGTGTGTGTCTCAGAGTCAGAAATCTCACAAATGTCCCTGTCATTAGAGTTTCAGAAGAACTCAGATTGATCAAGTCTGACATTAAAAGTCAATATTATTGAAAATTTCATTATGAACAAACATTTCTCATCAAATTTACTCAAATCCAGATTATTTTACCTCAACAATCTACATTCATTTACACCTTCATGTAGTTTAATAATTGATTCATATCTTTTTGTTTTTATTACAAATTTGGGAGAAACATCAGAAACGAATTTGATCTGTAAATGAAACTGTAAGACTTTAACCAGCAATACTGCATCAGACCACTAGGGGTCATACTCCTGCCATGACCAGCAGTACTGCTCTCAACCACAAGGGGGCGCAGGATGTCTGTTGCCTGGGGGCAACCATTGGCAAGAACACTCAGTTATGATACTTCACAATCATTGTTGATGATACTCACCTGTGTAGGGTGTATTTAAGTTTGCCTTTGCCTTTGGTTGAGAGCAGTACTGCTGGTCATGGAAGGAGTATGACCCCTAGTGGTTGTAGGAAGTATTGCTGGCTAAAGTCTTACAGAAACCTAACTGAGAACTCCATCAAAACTCTTGTTTCTTATATTGATATGTTGCTCTGTCATTTGATTACTTAAAACCCATTGATTACCTTTGAGATGAGAGTATTTGTACCGATAATAAATCGCACCCAAAACTCCAGCAAAAAGCAGCAGGACAACAGCAGAAATCAGCACGATATATCCTGATGACAGTCCTGGTTCTGTGACGGCTACACAGAGACATTTATTACATTAGTTTAGTTCCTTTTAACATATTCTTCACAGAAAATGACCTGAAAACTGTCACTGCACATATCCATCATACACAGTTTTATTTTAATTTTGATTTTGCTTTTAATAATTGTATATTTTTTCAATGTAGGTATTTTGTACAATTATGTATTATTAGTATTATTATTTATGTTTATTTTTATGAAATAATTATTGTTATATCAAACATTTAAGTCCTTTTCATCAATATATAACATGTAAAGAAACTATATATGAAATATTCAACTGTAAAATATCAAGTGAATAGTGAAATAATTCTATATAACTTGCTAATAAAAATAAGAGTTTCAACGAACTAAAAACCAATCTTACCAACAAAGACATTGAATCGTTTATATATGGTCTCTTTGCTGTTGGTGATCTGTAGTTGATAAACACCCGTGTCTGTAGTTTTCAGGTCTCTGATAGTCAGAGATCCGGTCTGATGATCCAGATGAAGTCCATCCAAACTATATGTGATGACATGAGTCTTTATGATGAATTCAGCCAGAAGAACGTCTGGATTTGAAGGTCCAAACCTCCAGACCATCAGATCGTGTTTCTTTATTTCACTGAGTCCAGTGTTTAGACTGACAGATTCTCCTTCTTTCCTGTTTTCTGACCCAACGAAGAACACATCTGTAAAACACAAAAACATGGGTCACATTTCCACAAACACTTATTTACACAATAAAAACACCTGTTCATCTCCTCACCCTGTACAGTAAGCGTGAACATCTTTATAAAGGTCTCATTGCTGATGATCTTCAGTTGATAATGTCCAGAGTGTTTGATTCTGACGTCATTGATGGTTAAAGATCCGGTCTGATCGTCCAGCTGAAGTCTGTCTTCAAATATTCCCTCATCAACATCATACACTGACACTAGTTCTCCATCCATTTTAGCGATAATAGAACTGCCGTACAACCACATCAGATAGACTTTATGTTTGTCAGTCATTCCAGTTTGAAGAGAGACAGAATTTCCCTCCAGCACTGACACTGTCTCACCTGTGACACCTGAAGAACATGTTGCACTGTCACCTTTGACACCTTAAGAACCAAACACACAACTCACCTTTGACACCTGAAGACACATCTCACCTGTGACACCTGAAGAACACAAACACACATCTCACCTGTGACACCTGAAGAACACAAACACACATCTCACCTGTGACACCTGAAGAACACAAATCAGCATCTCACCTATGACACCTGAAGAACACAAACACACATCTCACCTGTGACACCTGAAGAACACAAACACATTTATTACATTAGACACCTGAAGAACACAAACACACTTCACCTGTGACACCTGAAGAACACAAACACACATGTCACCTGTGACACCTGAAGAACACAAACACACATCTCACCTGTGACACCTGAAGAACACAAACACACATCTCACCTTGACACCTGAAGAACACAAACACACATCTCACCTGTGACACCTAGAAGAAACAAAAACACAATCACCTGTGACACCTGAAGAACACAAACACACATCTCATGTTTGACACCTGAAGAACACAAACACACATCTCACCTGTGACACCTATCAAACAAACACAAACACACATCTCACCTGTGACACCTGAAGAACACAAACACACATCTCACCTGTGAAAGAGAACATATAACACACATCTCACCTGTGACACCTGAAGAACACAAACACACATCTCAGTGACACCTGAAGAACTAAACACACATCTCACCTGTGACACCTGAAGAACACAAACACACATCTCACCTGTGACACCTGAAGAACTAAAACACACATCTCACCTGTGACACCTGAAGAACACAAACACACATCTCACCTGTGACACCTGAAGAACACTTTGCTGTTGGACACCTGAAGAACACAAACACACATCTCACCTGTGACACCTGAAGAACACAAACACACATCTCTGACACCTGAAGAACACAAACACACATCTCATGACACCTGAAGAACACAAACACACATCTCATATGACACCTGAAGAACACAAACACACATCTTATGATGACACCTGAAGAACACAAACACACATCTCACCTGTGACACCTGAAGGAACACAAACACACATCTCACCCAGACATCTGAAGAACACAAACACACATCTCTTTATGACACCTGAAGAACCACACACATCTTAGACACCTGAAGAACACAAACACACATCTCACCCTGACACCTGAAGAACACAAACACACATCTCACCTGTGACACCTGAAGAACACAAAACACATCTCACCTGTGACACCTGAAGAACACAAACACACATCTCACCTGGACACCTGAAGGAAGAACACAAACACACATCTCACCTGTGACACCCTGAAGAACACACAACACACTTACCTTGACACCTGAAGAACACAAACACACATCTCACCTGTGACACCTGAAGAACACAAACACACATCTCACCAGTGACACCTGAAGATCACAAATACACATCTCACCTTGACACCTGAAGAACACAAACACACATCTCACCTTGACACCTGAAGAACCAAACACACATCTTTGACACCTGAAGAACACAAACACACATCTCATTGACACCTGAAGAACACAAACACACATCTCACCTGTGACACCTGAAGAACACAAACACACATCTCACCTGTGACACCTGAAGAACACAAAACACATCTCACCTGTGACACCTGAAGAACACAAACACACATCTCACTGACACCTGAAGTTCACACATCTCATTTTGAAGCGATACACATCTAGAACCTGAAGCCACAAACACACATCTCACCTGTGACACCTGAAGAACACAAACACACATCTTTGTGTTGAAGAACACAAACACACATCTCACCTGTGACACCTGAAGAACACAAACAGACATCTCACCTGTGACACCTGAAGAACACAAACACACATCTCACCTGTGACACCTGAAGAACACAAACACACATCTCACCTGTGACACCTGAAGAACACAAACACACATCTCACCTGTGACACCTGAAGAACACAAACACACATCTCACCTGTGACACCTGAAGAACACAAACACACATCTCACCTGTGACACCTGAAGAACACAAACACACATCTCACCTGTGACACCTGAAGACATCTCACCCAGACACTGAAAACACAAACACACATCTCACCTGTGACACCTGAAGAACACAAACACACATCTCACCTGTGACACCTGAAGAACACAAACACACATCTCACCTGGTCCATTATGGACGTGACATGCATTCATTTACACTGTATTAAAACAGTACAAATCGAAAACTTTACATGATTTCATGAAATGAGATGTATAAAAGCCGATGAAATTCCTAAGCATGTTAATAAAACAGGTCACGTAAACCGAAACTAACGTGCATGCGTCATCTTAGTTATGTCGCTCGTGCACGCAGATGAATTTCAGACAATTCAGAAAGAGTTTTATACAAAACAAACATTTCTAGTTTTATGATCACATGGCTTATTTATAACACAGTGTGTTAACTAAAGTTTTTACTTTTAAATGCAGATTTAATGAATTACAACTTACCAATCAAGTGTAACAAGAAGATGAAAAACAGCAACCGGTTCTTCATAATGTTAAGAGAAATCCAGATGATAATGATGAGATATTAAACAGCTCCTGATCTCTCACCTGACAAAAACAAGACAATCCTGTCTTTTTGTTAACACATCATCAGTGGAGTTCAGTTAGTTTTGTTTTCGATATTTCAGGCACATTCCGCGATAAAACACTGTTTCACTCCCAAACGAGTGACAATTAGAAAATCTAACCCGTGTTACCGGCCAGATGACAAAGCAGATCATTTTTCACGACCTTCGTTTTCATTGTTTCGCTCGATATAATGAACACTACCCTAGAAGTAAGCCAGAAGAGCCCACGCACAGCTGGAACTAAGGGACCGTGGAGAAAGTGCAGCTTGTCTTCGTTTTTGCTACAGTTGTTGTGGATTCCCCATCTCCCAATTTTGAAGAAATACTCAAAGGTTTTGGGTTATGATGCCAAAAGAATAGACTTTATTGTGAAAACAATCAAGCCGAGCCCATCTTTAGATGAAAACTGAGGGCTGTTTGCTTGAACAGGGTTTATATAGGTTGGTTATATATATATAATAGATATTATATATTATATAGGGGGGTTTTGGAATTTTTCATTATGTTAAAACTAATATATAACTCAAATATTTAACGTCAACAGATGACCTTACTGACCTCTACAGAAATATATGACAACCTGCTGACTTATTAAAGTTATTAACTTATTAAGTTAAAACGATACATGATTCCTTTATATTTTTAATAGTAGAATAACTAGTTCATGCGTCCTTCATTTTAAGATTAATAAAATCTTCTTCACAGTTTGGTGTGCGAAGTTTTTGTAACGGCTTCTTTGTTAAAGTGCATACACACAAGAAAAGTGACTCTAGTAGAAGTGGATAGTGGACATCTTTCACAACCTTTCATTATACGCCCACTGGTGGGATTGCACGTCAAAAATTAACCATATTTTTGTAATAGCTTTGTCCTGCAGGAAGACAACGGCATGAAACCAATTGTATTAGATAGAAGGAGACAGTGGACATCTTTCACAACTCTCCTTTTCTGCCTCTACTGGTAGAAAATGGGATTGTATGTCAATAATGTACCATCTTTTTATAATAGCTTTGTCAAACAGGAAGACAGAGACATGAAACCATTTGCATTAAGTAGAGGGAGACAGTGGGGATCTTTCACAACTCCCATTGTCTACCATTAGGGTTAAAAACGGGAAGTTGTGAAAGATGCCCACTATTACCCTGTACTTAATGCAAATGGTTTCATGTCTCTGTCTTCCTGTTGGACAAAGCTGTCATAAAAATATGTTTAATTATGGACATGCAATACCATTATCTACCATTAGGGGTGGAAAGGGGTAGTTGTGAAAGATGCCCACTGTCACCCTCTACTTAATGCAAATGGCTTCATGTCTCTGTCTTCCTGGTGGGCCAAGCTATTATAACAAGATGGTTAATTTGGGATATCAGCTTGTATCTTGTTTCAGTTTAGATCTTGAAGCTGTTGTGTTTCTGCACAGAGAGATAAATATAATGAAGAGATTAGACATGAATATGGTTTCTCAGTCAAAGTGAAACTGCTGTGGCATTTACATCTTTTAAGTGCATTTATTAACTGGTGCATGGAATGTTATTATAAAATATTACATCTTGTAATATTGTTAATATCAAACATATTAAATGTAAAATATACAATATTATAGTTTGTATATAAAATATAACATAAAAATATATGGTAACTTTACTTAAGTTAAAAAACGAAGCCTTTAAAAGATATTCGCTATAATAGTAAGGAAAATGATTGAAATTCTAGTAAAATGTTTAAGCACACTACACTTGACCTGTATTAAAAATGACATATATATAAAATACTTAAGAAATGTCTCTTTTAGGATATTACAAAATATTAAGTAAGAGAGAGTATTATACATCCGTATGTGTTTTATTTATTTATTTATTTATTTATTTTACTTATTTATTATTATTATTTTTTTTTATATATATATATATTTTATTTATTATTATTATTATTATTATAATTAATTCATTAATTTATTTTTGTTTGTTTTGTTTACTCCCTTTGTAGGGAAGGTTAAGGTTTGGGGTCACAAAAAGGACGTTTTGTTGTTTGTTGATCAGTTCGATGTAATTCATATCGCCTGACAAAATGTCAATAAAAAAGATTGAAATAAAAAGACATATATATATATATATATATATAAGCTGGTTTAATGCTGTTAGTTTTATATTGACTGCACACAATATCAATATCACCACATGGTTTACTGTCAAACAAGGAACTGAAGCTCATGTTGTCTCATGTGTGGCGTATCTCAGTAAGTGTTTCATTTCCAAGTGTATTTCACTTTTAAACTACAGAACTGCCTTCTCCAAGCCGTCTATGAAGAACTGAAGAATGTTTTACACATTTATCCTTTTCAGTTTGTGCTGGAATGGTAAGTTTTAGCTACAGTATTTATACGAATGGACACAGATATTTAACTTGAGAATCATCATTTGTGTTTGTGTGTTTCAGGGTGTGTTTGGTGATGAGTCAGTGTCAGTGATGGAGAGAGATTCTGTTACTCTTCACACTGATCTTACTCATCTACAGACAGACACGATGATACTGTGGACGTTTGGTGCTAAACACTCTCACTTAGCAAAAATCAACAGATTACACATGGAGATCTTTCACGATGTTGGACAATTCACAGACAGACTAAAGCTGAACAATCAAACTGGATCTTTGACCATCACAAACATCACAACTGAACACACTGGACTTTATCAGATAGAAATCATCACTGGAAATAAAGTTTCTATGAGGAATTTCACTGTCTCCGTCTATGGTAAGTAAAGCCTGTTAAAGTCTTTTATTGCCAATATTATCCAGATTTTAAGATTGATGTTTTTTCAGCTCGTCTGCCTGTTCCTGTCATCTCGAAAGACTCTTCACAATGTTCATCATCATCATCATCATCATCATGTGTGTTTGTGTGTTCAGTGATGAATGTGTCACATGTGACTCTCTCCTGGTATAAAGAAAACAGATTATTGTCCAGCATCAGTGTGTCTGATCTTCATACAACCGTATCTATACATCTAGTGGTGGAATATCACGATACAAACACATACAGCTGTGTGATCAACAATCCCATCACAAACCACACACAACATCTCAACATCACTGATGTCTGTCACACGTGTTCAGGTATGAAAAACATCTGTTTTCCTCTCAGATCACAACTTACTGAAGTTATTTTCTCTTGTAACAAATATAAACATACAATTCTGCACTTAGATTACGTCCATTACTTTGGTGTAACTGAAGCAGTGATCCGATTGGTCGTTGCAGTGCTGGTGGGCGTGGCAACTGTAGCTCTGGTGATCTATGACATCAGATCAACAAGAGTTTGAAGAAAACCACTAATATCAATATACTTTTCTGTTTATTTTCTTTTGCATCTAATAAATAAATCATCTGCTGCAATTATTTGAATATGTTAATAAGGCAACTGTAATGACTTTTGGGGATAATGTTTTGTTCTCTTGTATATTATTGTAGCTGAGAGTGTTTTATCAGACTGAATGATCATAATAATTATTTGACACAGTATTTAACAAACATCCTCGGCTTATTCTCACTTTCCCCTTTTGTGATAGTTATGGAAACAAACCTACGACCATATTAGAGAAGTAAAAACCTCAGAATGTATGAAGTTCAAATACTCTTGAGGATTAATGTGTTTTGTCTCGTGACCCGCTGTGGTTTTACTTCTGAATAGACATGTGTCATAGAATAGACATCATGTGTGAAGTGTTTATTTTACACAATAATAAAAACCTGACAGTCTGCATGTACACAACAAAACCATGTGAAACAGCACTGTCACTCATCATATGTCACTGTATTAACAGGTTTGTAAGTATCTTTTATGTCTTTTTAAGAGAGAAAGAGAGCAGATCTCACATGTCTGTATACTGCCATCTGCTGGTCAAAAGAGCACATAAACATTTTTACAAACTTTCCCCCAAACTTTTAATAACCAACATGAAAAGCTGGACATTATCACGTGTGTTGTGTGATTTTTGATTTCTTGAAAGGTTCCAATGGTGACAATTCTATTCAGAACCATATGTTTCCAAAGAACCCTGTTGTCCTAAACTGGTTCTTTATAGCACAGCTTTCCAAAGGGTTCTTGTTAAAAGTGTAGAGATAAATATTTTCTAGGTAAGCATTATTTGTCATTTAGCCATTAAACACAACATGTTTGTTATGTAACAGGATGTGAGTGTGTGTTTGCGGTTCATGTTAACAGGACAGGAAGAACCCCTAACCCTGTTCAGATCTGTTTGTCCATCAGAGCAAAACCACATTTCTTTCCAGATCTGAAGATATCAGGCCACATCAGGTTTCTCTAGTATTTAAACTCATATTATATAAAGTCCCACAAGTGATTTACATGAATTAAAACAGTATTATGACATTCATTATTTGTGTGCAGATCAAAAGTTAGATCTGATGTGGAAAACCATGCTGTTATCTGTGATCAAATGTTGATCGTATGTAGTTGTAGCAGTATGCATTTATTTTACCCGATTATGAAATAAAAGATGTGCACTGAATAAACCAAGTGATTTTTACTTTTTCTACTTGTGTCGTCATGTCTGTCTCCAACCCAATTAAACATGAGAGAATTTGATTTGGTGAATGTTGGATATTATTGGGGGTTTGCATGTATTTGTCATCACTACAACTTTGTTCATGTCAACATGATTTTTCCAGTGATGGTCTGAACTGAGGCGATGTTTCCTCCTCATGCAGGACTTTGTTTAAAAGTGTTAACCACACATCTGTATAAATGCACACCCAACCCTAAGAAGAACAAAGACGTAAACAGTCATAAAACTCACAACAAATACAAATAATACAAAATCCTTGCATTATAATATACTCAAAATAAATCAATGAACACACACAACATGTTTAGGTGAATAATTGGAATAAAGCAGATGATTAATAAAGACATCAGGTGGATGTGGTTAAAAGCACAAACACATCACGAGTTCATGCGTCATGTACTGATACAGAGAAGCAGAAACCTCAGAGATAGTGGACAGATGAAACACTTCAACAGCAGATTTATGAACTATAATAACACATGATCATCATAATTCACATCTGAAAATGACTCTTGAGTTTCTTTTCTGCTGCTTCTTCCTGACTGGTAAGGTTTATTGCTTTATGTATTACATGACACAAATATTGGTAAAAATGTTTTTGTTTTTTATGAAAGACAGAGAGCTTTTGTTAAACAGAATCTATCAGTGTGAAACACGTTGTCTTGTGTAACTGAAGAGACTTTCAGAAACTTCTCTCAGTTCCTGTGAAGCTCTCAACAGTTCTGTTAAGTGTCCTTTTAAAACAGCACCGAACATGATACACGGGTCACTCACATTAACTCTGACACAGTAAATTAAGTCTGTCTGGCTGAAAAGAAACTCATCGACATGTGTTTACCTCCCTAACAGTCCAACAAACAGAAGGAAACGAGGTTTCTAATCTCAAACTCAATCTCTCTACACCAGTGCCAATCAAAAAACACTTCAGCTGAATCTGTCGCCGTTTATTCTTTTCAGTCTTAAACTATTAGTCTTAAACTATTAGTCTTAAACTATTAGTCTTAAACTATTAGTCTTGATCTATTAGTCTTAAACTATTAGTCTTAAACTATTAGTCTTAAACTATTAGTCTTAAACTATTAGTCTTAAACTATTAGTCTTAAACTATTAGTCTTAATCTATTAGTCTTAAACTATTAGTCTTAAACTATTAGTCTTAAACTATTAGTCTTAAACTATTAGTCTTAAACTATTAGTCTTAAACTATGGAAGTTTGATGTTTATGTCATGAAACATAAAAAGTATTTGATTTTAAAAATTATGTTCAAAAATAATATTTAGGCTTTTTCATAAAACACAGTTAAACTCAGTTGACAGTGTGCTTGTTTTTGTTGAATATCAGAACTACAGATATGAAAATAAATCTATTAACATGACAAACATTTACATGTGGTGCTTTGTGAGGTTTTATACAGCAGTATACTCTTGAGTTGCTTTAATGAATGACATAAATCATCTAATTACAGTTTAACAGGCGACAGGAGGGACTGTGATGTGTTATATGTGATGATCAATTCCTTTTACTTTTGGTCCTTCTGTTAAATTCACATCTCTCTCACCTTTCCTTCTTTTTCTCATTTCAAACTCGTTGGCATTTCATTTACTGCAAAACATGATGAATATCCAACCACAGTTTTCATGTGTATCTTCAGGTGTGTTTGGTGATATAAGACGAGTAAAACAAGTGTCAGTGACTGAAGGAGATTCTGTCATTCTACACACTGATCTCACTGAAATACAGACAGATGATGAGATCCTGTGGACATCTGGACATAAAAACACTCTCATAGCTGAAATCAATGGAAATCTCCAGAGTTTCTCTGTATATGATGCTGTTCTTGGTGGAAGATTAAGAGGACGACTGACGCTGGACTATCAGACGGGATCTCTCAACATCACAAACATCACAACTCAACACACTGGACTTTATCAAGCACAGATCATCAATAAGAAGCTCTCATATCAAATATTCAATGTTACTGTTTATGGTGAGAAGACAAACAAAATATGTCATAAATAAATCATCCGTTGTGTTGTTAACTGTATGTTTATTCATGTTTTTCAGCTCGTCTGCCTGTTCCTGTCATCATCAGAGACTGTTCATCATCATCATCATCATCATCATGTGTGTTTGTGTGTTCAGTGATGAATGTGTCACATGTGACTCTCTCCTGGTATAAAGGAAACAGTTTATTCTCCAGCATCGGTGTGTCTGATCCCATCAACAGCATCCCTTTAGTGGTGGAATATGACGACAACAACACATACAGCTGTGTGATCAACAATCCCATCAGAAACATCACACAACATCTCAACATCACTGATGTCTGTCAGACAAGTTCTGGTGGGTACAGTTATTAACCTTTATTATATAATAAAAACATGACATTATGTGTATGATCATAATCTGAAACATAACCGAGTCTCTATGAGTTTGCAAGAGCAAGTTTTGAGAAATAATGTTTCACATTTCAACAAGGATTAGTTTAAATGAATAAATACAGTATAATTTGTCTTAATCCATTCTTAAAAATAAGTTTCTTCACTGTGATGCCACAGAAGAATCAGTTCTGCTTTCTGTCAAAGTTCTTAAATGAATCATTTCTTTCTCACTTTTTACAGTCTAAAGAACCTTTTTCCACTACAAAGAATATTTTGTGAAACAGAAACAAAAACGCTTCTTCATCATGAATGAGCTTTATTTTAAGAGTCTCTAAATATCAGATATATTTTTCAGCTTGTCTGCCGGTTCCTGTCATCAATCCCATCACAAACCCAACTGAACATCTCAACATCACTCATGACTGTCACACGTGTTCAGGTGAGACACGTGATATTAGAACAATAATAAATTAATAACAATAGTTACATGTTGTTATGATGAAACACACAAATGCTTTCAATGTTTTTCTCTTTTCAGATCGTGTTCACTGTTGTGGTTTTACTGAAGCTGTGATCCGATTGGTCGTTTCTGTTCTGGTGGGTGTGGCTACTGTTGGTGTTCTGGTTTATGACGTCAGATCCAGACGAGATGAACAGAGATCATCAAACCCTGATGAATCTGATGTATCAGGACTCGAGTCACATTCACAAGAAATTCAATGAAGAAATGATTATTTCTCCATTTAATCATTTATATGATGCTTCTTGTTTAAAATTTGTTTCAAAATTAAATGTTTTTTTAAATAAATGTCTTGAAATCTTTTATCTATCCTCTCTTTTCTCTTCTGTGTTCTTTAGATCATTTGTAGTTTATTTCTTGTCAGTTGAGCTATTATCCAATAAAAGATTTCATATCACTTCAATTTTAAATATTGTTTTGTACACAGCAAAAATGAATATTTGAAAGATATTATAAACCATTTTGACTTACATTAAACGTTTTTATTCCCTATAAGGTGCAAATAAAGATGAGATATCTAAACACTTTTACTAGTTTACCAATAAAGAAAGAAAGACATCTTTAAGAATGTTAGTATTTTTATTTTATTTTTACGTAAAAATATATTAATACAACATACAAACAAGACATTAGTTTTAATACATTCATGTGTTTCAGCTTCACGTTTAAAAATATAAATATATTTTATTTATATAAAGAATGTTTTTTCTGCAGTTCTGTAAAATAACCACCAGATGGAGACTGAAGAGCCACTGTTACAATGACTGTGATTTATTGAGTAACACATAACAAAGATTTCATGTTCTCACATCATTGTTTCTTTATTAGCTGAAGTGTTGAAATGTGTCAAAGTTTGTGTCGTGGGAATATCTGTGTTTCTCATACAGGCCTGTTCGTGGGAACAGCAGTTTTTGTCTAAAAGACACATTTCAGGTCTTACAAGCTCAAGAAGCCAATTAGTAAATTCAGGTGTATGTGGTGTAAACTGATGATGTGTCTACGTGTGATGTGTGAAATGCTGCTTCACAGTGAAAATCATTAAATCAATCACATTATGAATCTAAAACTGATTCTCTAAAGGCAAATATTTCATGAAATGTATAATAGATCAGGTGCATTAATGAAATGAGTAAATCTTTTTTTAAAACTCGTGGATTTCAGACTTTACTCATCTCTGATTGTTCTGAATCCGATGGTTGTGGCATGCTGAGATGTTCTAGATCGGCTTGAAACACAAAAAACACATCAATTAACAAACATATTTAGATACTTTACTTTAATTCATAACCTTAACCCTAAATGCATTTAAATAAATAATATATGTATACAAATAAACCTTTTAAGATTATTTTTAAGATTCTTCTTTTATTATTACTAGTGTAAAACAAAGTTCTTTTTGGGGGGATTTTCATTGTCCAAAAAAGAAAAATAGTGATCAGAGATCAATTAAATATTGATTGGATAGACCATTTAGATTGTTTACGAACAACCTACTCTGTAATTTTTGGATGAAGTGTCTGCTAAATGAACAAATGTACCTTTAAATGTATATAACATATATACATATACATATAATCCATACAAAACCTAACTGCAGGTATTCTTCTTCTGTCGTGATTACATTTGTACTGTAAATCTGATTACAGCAAAAATTAACTTTAGTTTATTTATGCAGACAGTGACAGACAGTGCAGACAGTCATCCAATTACTACTCTTAAATTATTGTATCTTTAAGTTATTAATGCATAAAGAATGTTTTGTGCACTGGGAATAGAGAAATAATCTAAATATTTGAGAATATCTCAAATTGAGAATACCATTACAAAGACATTAGTTCCTATCAGACAAAACATTACTAATTACAAATTCCTGTTGTTAGTATACCTTTTGTAAAGAAAACTTTGACATGTTATGGTAAAATGTCATAATATAGTAATAGTAATGCCTTTAAATGCAATACACCAACTCTATAAGAAACACAGTTCTGTGTGACCTGCATTACATTGAAAGCTTGTGACATGTTTCCTGAAAGGAAGCATGCACAAGAATAACAAAGGACCAAAGACCAAGCCCTGTGGCATGCCAAACTCTACACGTTACATTTGACAGCTCCTAATTTACACAAAGCAAGTAGTAGTGGTCTCACAGATAATGTCTTAAGCAGGTCAGCACCTGTCCACAACTACCCACAGGTGTCTCAAGTTCCCCTGTAAGGAATGTTAGGGTCTGTGGGGGTCAAAGGTCTTGTAATGCTAGTACTAGAGTTACAGTCTGAAGTGGGAGCTAAATATTTGTCATGTTGACAATTGTAGTGTTTATACAATAACTGGAGTTTTTGTATGTTGTTTGTTTGTTGTTTAAGAATACAACTTCTCTGTGGTTTGAAGCACAGTTAAGTGTTATTGGGGTTCTGTTAGAATTTTGCCAAGAAAGAAAGAATATTTGAAATATGTGTCTAATATTATTTTCATAATTGAAATATGATTTAATAACTACACATTAACGTTTTCTGGAACACATTTTCTTTAAATTAATTGAATCTATGGGTATTCTCATGGTCTGTGTGAGTCAGGCCTCAGTCTCAGAGGTCAGGTCAGGTGTGGTCCGGTCAGGTCCTCGTCTCGCAGAAGCAGCCGTGTTGTACGAAGGGGTGCTGAGTGCGCATGTGCTGTTATTGAAAGCTAGGTGGCGTTGTGAGCTCATTTCGTGTCACGTTACCTGGCAGACGGAAGATTCAGCCATTACGAGCAAGTGTCCTGCGGGTCTTCTGCGCTTTCTTACATCTAAATCACCACGAAAATCCAATTTTACGAATATCTGCGTCCATATTAAAATCATTTTGTCGCTCTTCGGTCCGTTTTTAATAATTTTCGCTAAATAACTCAATGTGGGTGCGGCTCAGATAGGACCACATAGATTTATACGGATATTTATTTTTTTTCTACGTGATTTCTGATTTGTTAAACCAACACAATCAAGATGATGAACCCGTTTCTGCTCGTCTTAATATTCGCGCAAGGTAAGTGTCACGTTTATTTCTATACTTTCAGTTTTATTTAATAAACCGGAAATAGAAATTCGTATTAGCTACAAAACGCGTATTTTTCGATTCCTCTTGCATCATAACACACAAACATTAACTATGTTTATTTCTCTGTCATGCAAAGCGTGTAGAATGATTTTGTGTATTTGCTTCATGGCTTTAGTTGTGTATTTAAGCCTCAGGCTTCAAGTTCAGGCCTCAAATAATGAAAATGAATGAATGTCGGGAATAAATCACGACTTTTCTGTGATCGCGGATTCTTCACATATTATTCTTCACGTGTTATTCCGCTATTCTGTTGATTTTTTTATTATCATTACGCTTCTGGATCTTGATAGGCCTTATTTGTTCTTATATGACGTCTTTATGCATCTTCATCATGTTTTTTGTATTTGTTTCATACATTTTCTGTGTTCATGATATATTTAAGAGCTCTTGATGATTATTGTAGGTGTCTTTATGTTTTCACGGTGAAAATCTTTGTTATTTTGTTATATTGCAACGTCATATTGATAGTGATGTATACAGTTTTATTTCATCATCATTGACGCGGATGGGTTTGTTATTTTAACCAGCTGTTTCCTCATGTATGACAATGGAAATCATTGTGTTGTATCGGTGCATTTTGCGCTATTTTATTCATATTTCATCATATTTTATTAATGTAATGATGCTGCGTCACGATCAGTTTTCTTGGATCATTTCCATCCCGTTTCTACTATTATAAATCTGTTTTATGATTCAGTCATTTGCACGATATGACATTTCATTATTATTTTTCATTATTATTAAGTCATTCTTTGTTATAATACTAAATATTATGATGACATATACAGACAACTTGTGCGTTTTAAATATATTTTAATATATCAGATTTCTGGTGGAAAATAGTAGAACATTGATTTGTAATATATTTATATTTTTTATATATTTGATCTATTATTATTTACGTTTTATTTGGATATTGTCATATTATGATAAAACACATTATTGGCCCAAAGTAAAAGTTTTTTTTGACCGTTTGTATTATCATACTTTTACTACAAATATCATCATTTATAATCGTGTGAGATCGTAGTAAATTTATGGTTGTCATAGTTTTACTTCGAATAAAATGGATCTATAGATAAACCATGGGGAAAATATTTATATTTTTGTTATTCAATTATTATTTATTATCATTTAATAAATGATTGAGTAGCAGGTGCCTTACAACCTAGTTGAACAGGTTTAACAGACTTTAGCACATTTTACTCTCATCATTAATTCTTCTGTTGTTTAGTAATGATGAAGTCAGTCCTCCTCATGAACACAGAATAGGCTTTATGGATGTGGGCATTCGACTTTACATTAATTACATTTGTGTTAATGAATGCTGGTTTTACACTGTGGAGTAAATCTACATGATTGACAAGACTGGGAAATGAGCTGGATATAATAAAACACATGTGATGCTATAGTTAATAAACTCCACCTGAAACACATTTCACAGGAAGAGCTGACATGTCTGAACATGAGTGAAATTTCCTGAAGCATCAAACCATAGAAAACACTTTAACATATAATAGACCATTTCAAAAGGTTTTAAAGACATTTATTATATCAAGATGTGAGGAAGAATTCAAGAATTACAGTAAAGACCTTTCAAATATTTACAATCTTAAATTTATAAGGTTTGTTTTAAACCTTGATAACAGAACGGCTCAAACTTCGTCTATCTTCAGTTCTGTTCGACATGCTGTCTGTTAGGATTAAATGTGTCTTTGTCTCTGAAAGCCTTGAGAAAAAAGCAGAATCAAAGAGTCTTTTTGTTCACTGTTGGAGACTAAAGTTATAGAGCGGTGAGAGGTCCGTTTCTCAAAGCCAAGACTCTGAAATGCTTCTCTTGTTCTCTAATGTGAATTCTTTCTCTCTCCTGGTTACATATAGACATTAAACAACATGACGGCAAGACATAAATCTCTCAAGAGAACAGTGAACTAGAATTCTAGAGAATTGTGATTGTGAAAGAGGGTAAAATTGTTGGCAAGAAAATGCTTGTCTAATAATTAAAGAGAACACGGTTTTGTAATATTTACTTTAAGATAGGCAGCCAATTAAACAAATGCTTTTTCTGTGTCAGGTGATCTGAAAATATATTATGTTCTTATTATATTCCTGCTATAGTCTTATATTAAGACCTTGATTAGCTGCTTCAGGTGTGTTTGATTAAGGTTGGCAAGCATCAGCATTTTTAATGTACTGATAATAAACAGCTGTTGAATACCATATAAACACTTGTTTTTCATTAGGATTTATGTTTTCATGGTTTTGAACTGTTTGGGTTAGACTCATGTTGTTGTATTAAGAGCATCCTTCATTACTCTATTAGTAATGAGTCATTTCTGTGCTTCACAGAGGAACATCTGTGGATTCTGTGTGTCTTTCCCACACGACCCATGTGATGTGTTTTTGACAGATGTTTATTGCTTTTACTTACTCATGTGTGTTAGTAAGACTATTATACTGTAGGAGTAATTATATCTCATTCTGTGTACTTTGCAGTAACATTTAGATGCTGATATGTACCATATTTTTTCATTGATTTCTTCATAAAAACATTAATGGTCATTGTATCCGTGTACATGTACAGTAGCAGTCAAAAGTTTGTTCAATTAGATATTTTTTAGAATAGTAGTAAACTCATCAAAAGTAGTCCCGCATTATATCATTCAGCTTCTCGAGGTCTCAATCTTACTGGCTGTTTTTAATTCATTGTTTGCTCCAAAAAAATCTATTTCCAAATTAAAAATTATAAAAAAAATAAACATTTTTTAACAATAACATTTTAGTTTTCTAATGAAAGAAATGAATATGTTGACACAATTATATTTTTGTCATTTCAAATATTGAAATATACACTTTCAGATTGAAAGATTTTTAAGAATATTGGAAACATTTTTGTCAATTGTCTTTTGACTGGTACTGTATTATTCTATATGTAACTCTACATATAGTCGTGCTAACATAGTTCTTTACTATAAAACCACAATTTTGGCTATTAATATAGTAAAAAAGACGTTTTGGAATCACGCAATATAAATTTCATAACATTCATACGTACAAAAACGCACAAAAGACGCACGTAGGCGCGGTTGTCACGTGCACACTGTTACTTTCTTCATCGCTGCTGTGAATAGTCGTTAACGATTAGTGGATGACAGGTGCCGTATGTTACTTTTTTCAGCGCTGTTGCGGCTCGACCAATCAGAGTCGTTTGTGGAGCTTTTTGATTAATAGTTAATGCAGGGGAGGATTTCTGATTGTTCCTCGAATAGCATAATAATATATTTAAGTATCGACACCTTCTAATGTATAAATGGTATTAGTAGGACAATAAATTGAATGTGACTCGATCAGGGTTGTTGTTTAAGATCTCAGATCAGACGTTTGACATGATTAAAACACGTTTAATCTATAGAAAGATATTGATATCTTACCCGGTTAGTTTGCTGAATGTCCGTCACAACGAATGTATTTCTCCCACCCGTACAGTATTAAATCCGCGTTTACTTTACAGATATAAATCTATTATATTAATATTAAACCGTGTACATGACTAAATAAAACAGACGTGCCGTATATTTAAAGGTAAAATAAACGTTAAGCAGCAGTAGAGTAAAACCATCATCCAGTTTCATTTTAATATCAGTGTCACACAGTTGCGCTGGAGCTTCCGCGTTTTTCCCGTCTCGCGCTCCAGGATCTCGCGAGATTTCAGTTTAAACTCCCGGTATGGAAACACCTGTCATAACAAGAGCAAAAACATCATCTGGGCCAATAGAAATCAAAGTAAAGGGAAATTATTAAAATGCAAAGAATACACAACATTAGTGCAAATCATTTATAAGATTTGATGATTTAATAATATGAAATAATATGTCTGTGCTTTTCTGTAAATCGTTTAAAAACATTTGATCATTTAATAATAGAAGTGTGACTACTTTAAAGATGATCAAGTATAACATAGTGTTCATTATTTTACAATTTTTCATAAATCTAGTGGATTTTATCAATTTATATATATATATATTTATATAAACATGTATGTGTGTAATCTTTTTTTTTAATGTATTTATTGTATTATGAGTTGGTATGTGTTTGTTATATGTTGTAGATGTGAAGCACCACGAAAGCTTGAAATAATTGCCCCAAGGGGATTAATAAAGCTCTAAACTAATTTATTTTATTTCATATGCTTTTAGTCACAGCATAGTTCACACAGTTACAATTGTGTTATTTCATTGTTTTGATGTGTTTACTACTATTCTAAAATGTGGAAAAACATCTAAACAACAGTGAAGAAGTGTTTCCAAACTGGTTATCTAAATGTTTTATGTTTGTTTTGCAGGTGTGTTTGGCGCTGGGACGGATGAAACGACAGTAGAAGTGATGGAGGGAAATCCTGTAACTTTAAAAACGTCTGATGACAAGAACGCATGTTATGAAAATGATGAGGTGGAATGGAAGTTTGGTCCTGATGGTGCTGTCATAGCCAAAAATGGCTTAATATATGACACTGATGATGAGAGATTTGGTGACCGACTGAGTCTGAATCTTCAGAATGGAGATCTGAGCATCAGGAACACCAGAGCTAAACATTCAGGACCGTATGAACTGAAGATCATCGGCAGCTCATATACTATACACAAGAAATTCAATGTTATTGTTCTTGGTAAGTAGCTCAATCCAGATATGGTCTTTGTGGATAAATAAGATGTGATTTAATAACGAAATGTGTGCGATTCCAGATGCGATTCCTATGAAAGTGTCAAAGGCAGAAGGAGAATCTGTCACGCTTTCGCTTGACATCGCTGAAATAGAGAAATATGACTGGATCAAGTGGGTGTTTGAAAAAACTACAATCGCTGAATTTAACAAGCGGACCAGTCAGACTCCATCATATGATGGAAATTTTCTGGAGGGCAGATTTAAAGACAGACTGACGCTGGATGTTCAGACCGGATCTCTCACCATCACAAACATCAGAAAAGAAGACTCTGGACTTTATCAACTGCAGGTGATCGTCACTAACAAGACCACAAACAGAATGTGTCGTCTAATAGTTAGTGGTAAGTGAATCAAGTCTTTGATTTATTTTATACATGACATAAGATTTATATGACGAATAAAAGCGTGTCTCTGGATCTATTCTAGCTCCGGGTGTGTCGGCGGGTATTATAGCGCTGATCTGTGGGTGTATCCTGATCCTGGTCCTGGTGGCCGGAGGGGTTTTCTGCTGGTGCAAGAAATTAAACAGTCCTATGCCACTATAAGTCAAGTACGGACCACAGCAAGTATTTTTAACATGTCAAGCTTTCGTTAAACTGATGGATGAGATTGTTCTGTAGTCAACACGGTAACAGACTTGAACACTGTAACATAAGATTATTTTGCATTTCGTTTTTTATTTATATGAAGACATGAGTTATACAAAGCGAAACAAACTGATGGATAAGTGTGTTCATGAAAGTCCCTCTATAGTTCAGACTTTACTTTCACATTCACAGCAGACGCGTCACATGCTGCTTTAACTCTTTCTGTTTTCTTACAGCAGACACTGAAGATGATGAAAGGCACTACAGTAGGAAGTTAAAAAAGATCAATAGTTGATGCAACTAAAAGTGAAGAGTGACTTAGGTTGCGTTAATCAAAATGTTTACAGTATGCACTTAATGCTGATCATATAATGATGAGGAGGTGTTTTTATTTTGACGTCTTTACTGCTGCTGCTGGGTGTTTGTCTCTTTAACTCATTCCTCATGTTGTGGGACTGTTGTTGATTTGAAGTGTTAAAGCTCTTATGAGAAACATGTAGATGAGGGTATAATCTCTTTATAAGCAGCTGTAAGTTTCTGTTGCTGACAGCCGGTGAATGTGAATCTTGTCTCTAGACACTTTTCTTTACATGTAGAAGATTCAGGTAACATGGAGACATGGTGTTTTTAGTTGAAATGATCAGCACATGTATCTGCTTTAGTCATATTCACAGGTATACACACACATCTCTAGTGGTCAAACGGTGAACAGGTTTATTCTTGCACTTACATACGCCTATCCTATGTCAAATTTCTTTTTTATTACATTAGAATTTATGATGTATTATGAATGCCACATTTACATTTTATGTGAAGAAAACTAAAAAAATTTTAATCTGTAAATCAGCTCTCATTTGCAATCTGTAATGTGTATTGGATTTTTTAATTAAAAAGGAAAATTATACTAAAGCTTAATTCTATATTTGAGTTTATAACAAATGCTCCTGTCTGTCAGACACATGGAGAAATACATGTTTATCTGGGAGTGTTTGTATATATAAAGATTATTGATGTCCACTGAGGATTCAACCACCACCGGTTGAAAAACCACTATTTTTCTGTTAGTGTAACACAAAGAAGATATTGTGAGAAAGGGTTTTATGTTCATATAATGGAAGTCAATGATGATTATCAACATTCTTCACAACATCTTCTTTTGTGTTCTGATGGAGAAATAAAGTCATAGAGGTTTAACATGAACATGAGAATCAATAAATGATGAAAGAATTTTCTTTTTTGCCTTATTAATAATTACTTGTTTATGGTCTTTATTTTGCATGTTAAGCATTTTTATTTGTGGTAAACTTTAGTAAGAGATGCTTTACGAAATGCTTGTGTTCAGTGTTATGTGTGTGTGTGTCTGTGTGTGTGTGTGTGTGTGTAATATTGTTTAGTGCTGTGTGTGTGTGTGTGTGTGTGTGTAATATTGTTTAGTGCTCAGTGTGTGTGTGTGTGTGTGTGTGTATGTGTGTGTAATATTGTTTAGTGCTCAGTGTGTGTGTGTGTGTGTGTGTATGTGTGTGTAATATTGTTTAGTGCTCAGTGTGTGTATGTGTGTGTAATATTGTTTAGTGCTCAGTGTGTGTGTTGTGTATGTGTGTGTAATATTGTTTAGTGCTCAGTGTGTGTGTGTGTGTGTGTATGTGTGTGTAATATTGTTTAGTGCTCAGTGTGTGTGTGTGTGTAATATTGTTTAGTGTGTGTGTGTGTGTGTGTGTGTGTGTGTGTAATATTGTTTTGTGTGTGTGTGTAATATTGTTTTGTGTGTGTGTGTGTGTGTGTGTAATATTGTTTAGTGTGTGTGTGTGTGTGTAATATTGTTTTGTGTGTGTGTGTGTGTAATATTGTTTTGTGTGTGTGTGTGTGTGTAATATTGTTTAGTGTGTGTGTGTGTGTGTGTGTAATATTGTTTAGTGTGTGTGTGTGTGTGTGTGTGTAATATTGTTTAGTGTGTGTGTGTGTGTGTGTGTAATATTGTTTAGTGCTCAGTGTGTGTCGCTGTTGAGAGACAACAACACAAACGGACCTGCTGTTTTTTCATCACATCTACATGATCACAGATGTGTTTATGAAGAGCGTGAATGAATGAATGAATGAATGAATGAATGACAGTGACTTAAATTCTCTTCCGTCATTGTTTGCGGTCACGCGCATCAGCCTCGGGCGCGGCTCCGACTTTACACGATCAGAGCCGAACACGATCACTCGCGAGACTGTATTAATAATATCCAAACACCTTCAGATTTGATTGAATCTTCATCGATATGAAGACTTTACTCTTTCTCATTCTGCTCTCATTATTCGCGGGTAAGTGGATTATTGTTTTTATCATCAATATTCTCAATATTTTATTACTTTCGGTTTGTCAGGACACGTGTGATTGTATTCAATGATTATAGGTGACGCATTAAAAACGCGTGAGATTGTGTCAAGTTTTGTTTATTTGTCGATTTTTAAATGATTCACTAGTTTTTGACTTCCGTTCAGATTTGCGTGTTAAGTTTTTTTATGTACAGTACGTGCGTGATGACGTCAGTGTGGCAGGTTTCTTGCGTTGATTTACTGATGTTTGTTAAATATATTGATAAAAACTCAAGTTGTATTATTCATTCAAGCAGTTAAAGCTCATTGTAACTAAACTCTCTGTTTATTCTCTTATTTTATCTGAATTTTTGTTTTATTTAAAATTTAGTCCACAAGAAACAAATATTGTAGTATACTTTACTAATTTACTAAGTAAACAGTTTATTCACTATAGTTAATGCTACAGAATACTATAATATACATTAACAAAATGACTGTAAAAAAGTATTTACTATAGTACATTTACTACAGTATTTTTTCATGGGAGTGATGTCTTGTTAAAGAATGTGATTGTGTTTGATAGCTTTTACACCACAGTAAATATTGATTTGCATATAAACACACTTTAGTTATCTAATACAGACTGATGAGTGTTTGTGTTTGTGTCTGCAGGTGTGTTTTGTGTCGACACAGGTGATGTGAAGATGATGTCAGTGATGGAGGGAGATTCCATCACATTAAACACGTGTGTTAATGACATTCACATAGATAACAGAATCATGTGGACATATGGAGATGACTCGGTGTTAGCTAAAATCGGCAAGAATCAACAGATCTCTGTACATGATGATGTTCTTGATCAGAGATTTAAAGACCGACTGAAGCTGGATGATCAGACCGCATCTCTTACCATTAAAAACATCAGGAGGAACCACTCGGGACTCTATACACTTCAAATCACCAGCATCAGAGATGGAACGTCCAAGAAAATCTTCAATCTCACTGTTATTGGTGAGTAACGCCAGTCTTTCTGGATTTACATTTTCATCTCACAATTGTTTTTTAAATAATAACCAGTGTATATATTTGGTTTACATCAGTGATCCTATAGCCTAATCAATGTTTAAAACCAACATTAATAATTTTGTAAAACACTGAGCTTTGAATATCACCATATGTAGAACAATGATGACAGAAACTTGTGTTTAAACTACAAAATTGTTGTCGCTGCGTGTGACAACTTGCCCCTATGTGGATAACATGGATATTGTGTATCAGCGTGTGAACGTGTGCTCGTCTCTCCTGCAGGTGTGTTTGATCCAGAATCAGATAAACTGTGGTCAGTGTCAAAGAAAGAGGGAGAATCCGTCATTCTTCACACTAATATCACAGTAAACAGAGATGATCTGATACTGTGGAGGTTCAGACAACCCACCAAAGGTTGTGTTTATGACACGATCCCGTGTCAGAGTGACGTCCCTGCCATCGCCAAACTGGACAGAGAGACCGGACGGACTTCCCTTGATGATGGTGAAGGTCAGATATTCAGCGGTCATCTGGATCTGAATGAGCACACTGGAGATTTGATCATCGGTAACATCAGACGTCAACACACGGGATTTTATCTTCTACAGATCAGCAGGAACACGGAGACGCTGTGCAGGAGATTCATCGTTACTGTCAGCGGTCAGTAGATTCATCTACAGAGTTTTACGATCATAAGAAACATTTTGTCAATTGTGTCTCCTGTGAATGTTTATGACAGAATATTATTCATATTCATGTGTTGATTTCCATCAGAATGACGAGCACTAATACACTGTTATGTGTGATTACAGAATCCAGTCAGGTGTCACACTGGGATAAAGCTGGTCCAGTATTACTGACAGTACTGGTTCTGCTGGTCCTTTCATTTATAATATACCACTTCTACAGGAAACACCGCCGCTCACAGAATCACTCCAAATCTGAGCAGAATTCTTCCATTACGACACACCTAGGTAATTATCTGGATGTTTTCTGTCTAATCTTTGTTTTTACAGATGGATTATGATGGAAGAAGAAAGGTTGATGTTAATCACTGTCTCCATGACTTGGAGTTTATTTTTAATATAAAGCATTCTTTGGATCTCGTCCACCGTGTTAGTTTAACCACAAGGGAAATTGTACTGTTTTATACCATTTATTATTGGCAACTTTATCATTTGCTTAAAACAATGAATTAGGAAGCAATAATATTTACAGTTATAGCAATAGTTTCATAGTGTTTGATGTGTATGTTGTTCTAGAAACGTGACACACTGATCACTAAATCAACTAAAGCTGAATGATTTCTCTAGTTTTATACGTGTCTTGTGTTTGTTTCTGACATGTTTCATCCGTGTAAGATCACATGATCTATTAACTTGATTCTGTGTTTTCTTCCAGACGGAGGTCAAACAACACAGGAAACTCAACACAGTTCATAGTCACTGAACACAGACGTGTTGATTTTAAACACAGCTAATATTTATAATGGCATTTAAAGCGACTATTACACGGCTGATCTGTAACATGTTTCATGGGATTTACATTTGATTGAACAGACAAGCATGTTTTTATTTCAAACATCAGTTGTTTTAATGTCAGTCATTTCACACACGGTCAGTAGCAACAGTCAAAACATGAAATTGGTGCTTCATTGGTAAGATTTCCTCATAGGGTGAATTACTATTCAGTTCTTGAAATTTTCCTCAAAATGTGAAATGTTTTAGCTCACAAATCTGTGACAGATCAGAGTTCAACACCTCTGATTCTCTCTCTTTGTGTTTTGATTGTTGTTTATTATTTTGAAAGAAAACGGGTTTCTTTTTAGCATTTCATTTTTTACTTTCTACTGTTTGTATTGTGTATTTCGTTTATTCAACATCAAATGCTTACGCTTACCAAACAAGAAAAAACAAGTGAGGTCAGTGATTCACTCTTGTTGTGTATATATGAGAATATATGAGTACTGATGATCTGCTGTATGATGATGACGTAATATATGATCTTAATGCTGAATCTTTACTGCCCTCTAGTGGACAAACACTAGTAAAGCTTCTGTCATTTTAACGTAAACATGAAAAAATGACCTCAAGATTATAAAGACCACAGTCTGAAATTATGATGTCTTATAATGAAGTAAATCATATGATCAGAATGAAATATGAATGTTAAATATGCTTTTCATTCAGATGTGTATGATATACTGCTGTCCTATAGGAATGCTCGGGTTATATAGTACACAATATATGTACATGTGTTTTATGTCAATAAATGATCAATACTTATTTCAGCAGTTCTTTGTTTTGATCTTTAGGTTAGATAGGTTTTATATAGTAGGTTTTGTGGAGAACTGTGTGTGTGTTTGCAGGACAGAGACCTGGAGAAAAGTAAAGATCTGATCAGCAAAATGATGTTAAATATGTTTAGGAACCATATGTTCAAGTATGAAGATTAATTAGGCTATAGATAGTCCTAATCAATCAGAAAACACACATTTAAGTAATGACACTCCCTTTCTAACAGCAACATTGATAAACCTGATAAACATGTTAAGTCATGTAGTCTGACAGAAGGGTGTGTTTTTTGACCATTATTTACTGTTGATGTAAATCAGGGATGGGCAACTTTCATAATGATGAGGAACAGCATTTTTTCTCCTTCATACCAGATTAGCTACTGTATTCATCTAGAGACACGTTTTACAACTTACTTTTTATTGAGGGAACTCAATATACAATGAATGCAACGAGTTTAAATATAAAACTTGTGAAATTATGCTCATTCAAATAGCCAACTTATTAAATGAAAACAAATATATGCATTTCAACCAAGACACAAACACCCTGTTTTTGATTAGAAGCCAAATGAAAACAATTCAGTGCATACATTTCTCCAAACACATTCATTTATAGATCATTTCATGACAACATTCCTAATGCCAAATAGTCTTAATGAGATACCTGTGGCTTCTCCTGCTGGTGCACAATTGAATCAATGGCAATCTGCAGTAGCTGAAAGAGATGGTCATCTGTCAGTCTGTCTTTTGATTTAATGTGCTTCATTGTTGAGAAACTACTTTCACAGATGTAAGTGCTGCCAAACATACTGAGCACAAACAGCACGCATCTCCTATTAGGGTTAATTACCATAGTGACCGGCAGAAACAGCGCCCTCTCCTGGTTGGAGAATTAATTACAAACTTAGAATATCAGATTGATGGGATTGTTGATCACACAGCTGTATGTGTTTGTATCGTGATATTCCACCTCCAGAGATAGAGAGAGTCTGATGTTGAGATCAGACACACTGATGCTGGACAATAAACTGTTTCCTTTATACCAGGAGAGAGTCACATGTGACACATTCATCACTGAACACAACAAACACACATGATGATGATGATGATGAACATTGTGTTATGTATTTATGTATTCATAAATGACACAATACTGCACGTGACTGACAGAATGTAAAATCATTTGTTTTTATAGTGAAATGACCATCATCTGACGTCATGAAATGACAGGGTCATGTGATAGTGACCTCTAGTGTTCATGTGTGGAAACTGCAGGAAATATGATTTTACATTCTGTCAGTCACGTGCAGTATTGTGTCATTTATGAATACATAATCATTGAAATACAAATCATTTATATCGTTTCTGAATTAAAATAAGCAGTTAAAATAAGGTGTTGACATTAAATATATGTTAATGTAAAATAAAAATCTCAAACAAAGCTTAAATAACACAGTTAGTCGAGCTGTAGCTTTTATATGACATTATAAAATAAAACATGATATTTTAGATGTTTATGTTGTTTAATTATTGTCATTTGACTGTTGTGTGTGTAAAGGTGAATGAGTATTGAGCGTCTATAGACTGACCACAGATGGAGGAGGAACTGAACTTCATGTTCAGATGTGGTTTTCAGCAGAAACTTTAACAATACATTTAGCATCATGTTGTCTAGATGAATATATGGCACATTTTACATCATATATATCAGCTGTGTGTGTTTGTGAAGTTCTAGCAGATTCTCTGTCTAATAAGATCTGTAGATATTATACAAAGAGTCATATTTCACAACACGACAGGAAGAAACCTTTAAGAAGTTCTGCCTTTAAACACACGTGTCAGAGATTGAAACACATTTCTATTATAAATGTCTCTGTGTTTTTAAGTGTTTTTTTCTGGAGTGATGATGACTGAGGGGGTGGGCGTGATTTATCAAAGACCCCACATGCACACACACACCCGCCACCAAACCTTATAGGGACATTGAGTGTGTTCAAATGCTTTTTCTTCCTCATTTAACAGTTTACAGAGAAAATAAAAGAGCAAGAATGGCAGAAAATCTGCTTTGTGTAATCGTGTTGCTGTGTTTGGGGCATTTAGACCGTAAGTGATTCTTACTATGTTTTAATGTGTTATTCTGTAGATACACAGTAAACTGTTGCAGGATTTCCATTGGCTATTATACTTCCTCTTATATGATTGTTGATCACTTTAATGTGTCATTCAGGTCTATGTGTGTACATATGGTGTTTAGTTCTGTTTAAATCATCTTTATAATATAATGTTTGTCTCTGTGCAGATGTGTTTGGTGATGAAGTGAAGTCAGTGTCAGTGACTGAAGGAGATTCTGTTACTCTTCACACTGATACTGATATACAGACACATGATGTGATTGAATGGATGTTTGGTGTTCAGACTCCAGATGAGATTATAGCTGAATTCAATAGAGAAGACAATATTAAAACATTTAACAATGAGACATTCAAGAATCACTTACAGCTGAATGATCAGACCGGATCTCTGATCATCACAAACATCACGACTCAACACACTGGACTTTATACAGCAGAAATCACCAGAAAACCTTCTGTCCTCATCAGACACTTCAAAGTTACTGTCTATGGTGAGATAAGAAATGCATTTGAATTGTATAAAAAAATCTGGATTTCTGATTCCTGACAAATATTTTTCAGCTCGTCTGTCTGTTCCTGTCATCACCAGCAACTGTTCATCATCATCATCATCATCATCATCATCATCATCATCATCATCATCATCATCATCATCATCATCATCATCATCATGTGTGTTTGTGTGTTCAGTGATGAATGTGTCACATGTGACTCTCTCCTGGTATAAAGGAAACAGTTTATTCTCCAACATCAGTGTGTCTGATCTTCATACAACCGTATCTATACATCTAGTGGTGGAATATGACGACAACAACACATACAGCTGTGTGATCAACAATCCCATCACAAACATCACACAACATCTCAACATCACTGATGTCTGTCACACGTGTTCAGGTGAGACACTATTTTATATAAAAATGTCATTGTTTGTCTCCCACATTTAATGTTAAAACACAAACATATCTTTTTTGTCTTCAGTTGTTGTTCACAGTTGTGGTTTTACTGAAGCTGTGATCCGATTGGTCGTCTCTGCTCTAGTGGGCGTGGCTACTGTTGCTGTTCTGCTTTATGACATCACATCCTGATGAGAATCATCATCAACTGCTGATCAATCTGATATTCTAAAACTATTAAAATATTTTCTTTTGTTGCTTTGTTAAAATATTGTAAACTGATCAAAAATCTAAAAGTAAAAATGTATTTTAACCAATTACAATATCTGTATGTTATAATAATAAGAATATACCAATTATATCATATAAAAAATAAACGACTTGACTTTCACACATAGTTTACGTGTTAGTTTCACACAATGTGTTTTTTGGTGGGGGGTGCAGACAGCCGTTAACTATAGACAGTTTTTTCTATGATCATCAGGAAGTCTCAACCACAACAAACCCCATCAATCCTGACTGAATGTGTGATAAAGAGTCAACAGATCTAATAATAACTGATCAACTACAATCAATCATTCAGATCAAAATCAATCTTCATCATAGATCATGTAAATATGATTGGAGTACCTGCAGTTTGATGTGAACACACAGGACTATTGCAACTATTGCAATGCATCTCCTGGCTACCAGTGGCTCATTAAATTTAAATCATTAATGCTGACTTTCAAAACCATCACAAACTCTTCTCTTTTAACTCTCTTCTACACACCTACAACCCTCCAGAACCCTTGGCCCATACCAGGCCCACTCCATCCAGAACCCACCCATCCAGAACCCCTGCGCCAAATCCAGAACCCTGCTCGACTCCATCCAGAACCCTGCGCTCAACCCATCCAGAACAAACTCATTCAGAACCCTCATCAACCCTCCAGAACCCTCGCCGCTCAGGCATCCAGAACACCTACAACCCGGACCCATCCAGAACCCTAAAACGACCCATCCAGAACCCTGGCCAACCCATCCAGAACCCTGCCCAGAACCCCTGCTCTCACCCATCCAGAACCCTGCGCCAGCCCATCCAGAACTCGACCCATCCAGAGCAGACCCATCCAGAACCCTGCTCTCACTCCATCCAGAACCCCCTGACCCATCCAGAACCCTGCCTCACTCCATCCAGAACCTCGCGCTCACCCATCCAGAACCTAAACAGGCCATCCAGAACCCTGCTCTCCACCCATCCAGAACCCTGCGCCGACCCATCCAGAACCTCCTGCATGCCGACCATCCAGAACCCTGAACCATCCAGAACCCTGCGCTCAGCCCATCCAGAACCCCCAAGGCTCGACCCATCCAGAACCCTGCGCTCGACCCATCCAGAACCCTGCGCTCGACCCATCCAGAACCCTGCGCTCAGCCCATCCAGAACCCTGCGCTCAGTGAATGAACGTGGACTGGTGTTTCCCTCACAGAAGGCACTAAATCTCTCTCTCGCTCTTTCTCCTTCTCTGTTCTCTGCTTGTGGAATAATCTCACTAACACAATCTCATCTGTCACATCCCTCACCTCCTTTAAGAGACAGATAAAAACACAAACACCTGACATCATAATAAAACCTCTTATCTTTCCTCTACAGGTATTTATCTATCACTGTGAAACATTGTAAACTTAGTAAAGCACTTCTTTATACTATTGTTTCCTCTTTTGATGTGTCGCTTCATTGTCTCCTAATATTTGTAAGTTGCTTTGGATAAAAGCGTCAGATAAATGACTAAATGTAAATGTTATCATGTAGATTAAATGTGAGACAGGTCACAGATCAGTGAGTCAAAGTGAAACCTGTTGTGGTCTCATCACACATGTGGTTTCATCTGTCCAAACGTTCCTCACAGCTCATCTATTAATATGTGTTTGTGGTGGGTTTGCGTGTCTTTCGTTTTCTGGTGAAAGGTTTCTTCTGTTCCACTCATCATCATCATCTCCGTCATTTGCACATTAATTAAAAATCATTTACTGAGAAATAAAACATTATATTCATCAACACTGATGTTTTATAACAGTCAGACATGTGTCACAGGTCAGAGGTCAAACAGAGTTAAGAGGTCAAACACATCCTCACATATAAAGCCTTAAAGGATGTTAAGGTTATAGCAGATCATTCAATGGACAGGTCTTAAGAGCAGTTTATTGGCATTTACATATTTGATCTAAAACAGCTTATAGTGAAAGTTTGTGTGTTTTCTCTCAGATTTGAACCCATCAGTTTTTCACTGTTAACACACTTTTCTTCTGGCCTTTATAAACTTTACTCTTCAACTAAATATATTACAATAATAGACGAGTCAGTTTTTGCTCTTTTCCATAAAGACTCTTTCTGATACGCGCAGATGAAGCGCGTGCGCGTCTGTGCGCGTTCACGCGAGCGGCTGTGTAAGTGCTGCTGCAGGAGAGAGAAACACATTCATTGATGTTCACTGTCACGTTTCTGACTCGTAGTTTCTCACAAACCTTCACAGAATATGATTCGTGTCATAGTTCTTCTGCTCTTGTGTTTGGGTCATTTGGACGGTAAGAGACTTTGATTTCCTTTTTACACATTTACAAACTCACATAATATTCCTTGCTTTACAAAAACTCATTTCTTATATGAACATGATCATGTAATATGCATTAATTATATATTTGATCTTTTTTTAACACGCTTATAAAACTTAATTTACTGTGATGTGATATTAACAGAACATGTTTCTGATGACATTGAGACTTTTAATGTCAGTAATGTTTGTGTTTGTGTTTGTGTATCTTCAGATGTGTTTGGTGATGAAGTGAAGTCAGTGTCAGTGACTGAAGGAGATTCTGTTACTCTTCACACTGATACTGATATACAGACACATGATGAGATTGAATGGATGTTTGGTGTTCAGACTCCAGATGAGATTATAGCTGAATTCAATAGAGAAGACAATATTAAAACATTTAACAATGAGACATTCAAGAATCACTTACAGCTGAATGATCAGACCGGATCTCTGATCATCACAAACATCACGACTCAACACACTGGACTTTATAAAGCAGAAATCAACAGAAAACCTTCTGTCCTCATCAGACACTTCAATGTTACTGTCTATGGTGAGATAAGAAATGCATTTGAATTGTATAAAAAAAAATCTGGATTTCTGATTCCTGACAAATATTTTTCAGCTCGTGCCTGTTCTGTCACCAGAGACTGTTCATCATCACATCATCAACATCATTCTTCATCATCATCATCATCATCATCATCATCATCATCATCATGTGTGTTGTTGTGTTCAGTGATGAATGTGACACATGTGACTCTCTCCTGGTATAAAGGAAACAGTTTATTGTCCAGCATCAGTGTGTCTGATCTCAACATCAGACTCTCTCTATCTCTGGAGGTGGAATATCACGACAACAACACATACAGCTGTGTGGTCAACAATCCCATCACAAACATCACACAACATCTCAACATCACACAACATCTCAACATCAATCAGACGTGTTCAGGTGAGACTATATATATATATATGTGCTGGTGACGACACAACTTGCGATCATAGTTGGCTAATGATGGTTTTGGGAAACACACCCCATAAATGATGCAAAACTAATGAAGACTAAAAGAGAAGAACTAGAAAAATATATGAACAGAACTATGACAAGAAATAACTTAATACATAATAAAGTAAAATAACAGACATGAGCACAGAACACAAACACTGTTTCTTTGATAAAATTTAATTTGGTGATTGTTTTCTTTTCAAATGAATGAATATTTTTAACAGGGTCGACAGACAGACATCTGATAACACTCATCTGTTGTGCTGCTGGATTTCTGATGATTGTAGCTGCAGTTCTGATGTTATACACAAAACACAGAAATACAGATCAAGATGGTAACATTTACCATAATATATCTATATACACACACACAATATATCAGTATGTAAGTGAAAAACATGCATTTATATGACTGCAGCTGAAACAGATCAGACGGGTGAACAGGAAATCACTTACGCAGATCCAACATTCTGTAAGAGACAAACATGTATATACAGTATTAGATAGAACTATTATTTGATATACGTTTGCTTTATTGTAAGTGTTACTTTTACAAAAACTGTTTACTTTTGACTTTGTTTATGTTCAGCAACTAGCAAAGTGTGTATCTTCTGTATGTGTGTTTATGTGTCAGAGATCTGCAGTGGAGGATGATGAGGTGTTGTATGCAGGTGTCATGAGACGATGATCAAACTCACTGTGATTCCTCATGTCACATGACTGCAAATATGTTATTTACATTTGTTTTGTGACATTTACACCCTGAAATACTAACTATGTGGTGTACATTATATTAGAGAATTATTATTGATGATCTAATAAATGTGGCTGTCAGTATTTGTTCAATAGTAATGTAATGCAGTAAACGAATCTGAAAAATCTATTTTCCAACCAATGGTAGTTCTTTGTACTCCTAGACTTCAGTGCAAGTTAACTCATGAATAAAACACAGTACTACAAAGTGTTGAATAGCTAAAAATATGTATAATTCTATGATTAGTCATGTTTAACCTTAAATAACCACAACAAATTCCTTGTGTGTCTGCACACACTTGGCGAATAAAGTGAATTCTGATTCTGAAAGTGAATCAAAATGAAAGTGTGTCACAATGACATTTTTTGACAGAATTGTTCCATAAAAACTCTTTATTGAACATGAACATCTGAAAAATCTTTCTGCTTCACAAAAGGTTATTTGTTATTTAGACTATAAAAAGTTAAGAAAGAGATGGAGCACCTTGAAAAAC
>CM032818.1:830432-857932 GCA_019155185.1 Beaufortia kweichowensis
GAAGGCATCATGTGGAGTATGTGATCCCGTATGAGGGATCCATCTCAGGAGACTCCATCAGTTCCTCCGCTGGTAACGGCGTCAGCAAACAGGAACTAGATCTGGTTCTGGGTCTTCTGCTGGGTTTCTGTATCAGCTGGCTGTTGCTGTGGCTGGACGGAGCCATTCATTACGCTCTGAGGTTCTGGAGGTCCAACAGACACCACGGTGAGACTCCCCATCAAACACTTTTATCAATTGAAATAAAGTGGAGTGATTTCATTGGTCGCTGATGATGTCATTTCTCAGGTGTGGATGGCGAGCTGTGGCGCTCGTGGCGATGGGTGTCTCGTGTGTGTAACCTGCGAGAGCTGCGCAGACGTCTGCAAACCCGCCGGACAGAAGAGTCTGGAAATGACGTGGTACACGTCAAACAGAAGCTCTATCACAATGGGCACCCGAGCCCTCGCAGACTCTGACACACAACACTACACAACACTACACAACAGCCGCTGGAGGACTCTTGTGTTTCTGCTTGCTGTGTGTTTGTCACAGGTTTCGTGAGTGTTTGTTTTGTAGGGGTATCACACCGTCAGGGGATTTGCATTTTCTAGAAGAATATTTGTGTACCAGGTAACAGTGTCTGTTTTAGAAACAAGGCATGCTGGGTAATCTTTACTACAAATGGTCAGGAAAAAAGTATTTTCATGTTTAGTGATGTATGAGCGCGTGTGATGTTTGTACATTTGTGTTTGTGTTACATTAAAGGGACTCGTTTGAATCTGTAATGTTACGACCTGATAATCATTTGACAGCCACACTTTTATTATTCAGACTGAATATTTTACGAACATATTTTATTGTCTTCTTTCATCTTCTCCCATACATATCTATTGCATATAAAAAAACAGACGTCATATGAAATGAAAATTGTTTTACTGTCAGACAGAAATGTTTCTTTCATTTGAGGCTGTTTTTAGTCTCTAACAGAGAGAAATCGGATCACAAACTACACAACAAACACACAGTAGGGGAGCGGTTAGTTTCACTTTAATCACTTTCATTCTGTTAACACACAGGACTGTTTACATTCAGTCTTTAGCAGACGGGTCTCGTTCCGTAACGTTTGTAGCTCCAGCGGCAGCATTATCCTGCTCTGATGTCACTTCCTGTGATGTCAGCGGGGGTGAGAAGCCCATCTTACTCCCTTTGCTGTGGATCCCCGGAGGCATCGGTCGACCCTCGTTGTCCAGGACGCCCTCGCCGTGCAACCAGTCCATCTTCTGTCTGTGCTGACGGATGGCGTCCTCCACGCGTGCATCAATCATGTCCTCCGTCAGGACACCGTCCTCTGAGGAGCGCGAGCAGCCTGAAAACACACACGTTTACCCATGACACACGTTCACTCCTACAGGAGTTATTTTAATCTGATAAATGATGCTGATACACACCTGCCAAGCGACTCCCAGTTTAGAGATCTCACGTCCAGACATACCGGCCACTCGCTTAGCGATTTCAGAACATTTAAGCCCGTAATCAAACTGAGCCAGTTTCAGCCTCCTGCACACACAAAGTTCAGCGTAAAGACACAAGACACCATCTGTTGTGATGTTTACACAGACACACACTATATTTACACACATGGTGTTGTATAAACACTAGTTGTAACTGTTCAAATGATGGATCACACAGCATCTCATGACGTCTACACTGCAGTGATGTCATCAGTTGTGTGTGTGTGACTCACTGTCGGCCTCCAGTGGCGGGTTCCAGCACATAGCGATCAAAGTAAAGCCGCACCAGTCGCTCTCTCTCTTCTGGTCCAGGCAGCATGAAGTTCACGATCTCATCGATTCTGTCGTTTATCGCCCAATCAAACTGCTCGGGCTGATTACTGGCCAACACCAACATAAACCTGCACACACACAAGAACATCATCATCTGTCTGTCTGAAAGAGACACACACAAGAACATCGTCTGTCTGTCTGTCTGAAAGAGACACACACAGAGAGAGACAGACAGAAAGTGAGGTGTGTGTTTACTTGTTACTCTGTTCTCCAGTGCGATACAGGAATGCGTTTAAAGTCGCTCGCAGATCTTCACTGATCTTCTCCTGAAACACACACACACACACATTACAGTCACACATGTGGAACAGAAACAAGAGAGAGAGAGAGAGAGAGAGAGAGAGAGAGAGAGAGAGAGAGAGAGAGAGAGAGAGAGAGAGAGAGAGAGAGAGAATGAAAGCGTCTTACAGTGGATCTCTTGCGCAGGAATGCATCAGCTTCATCTACAAACAACAGCAGCCTAAAACACAGAAAAACAGTCCGATTCACTCTCACAACATCATTCTCTTTATTTTCACATGTGTTTCATGAGTTTGTGGGCGGGACTTCACACGCGTCTCACCCGCGGCTGCTGGTTCCTGCCCAATCAAACACCTTGTGCATAGCCGTCACTCCATCACGACCCATCGGTGCCACATCGCCCCCTGTCATGATGGCGTAATCCATCCCAGAATGCATTGCCAGCTTCTGCTCACACACAGACCCACACGTCAGGTTCAGTTACACCAGCCGTCATTAACGCGCGTCTGTGTTTTACCTTAGCGAAGAGCGTTTTCCCCGTTCCCGGCGGGCCGTACATGAGAATATTCCTGTACAGACCTCGATTCTGTCTGGTGTTTCTGGTTGCTATGGCGATATCACGCACACGCTCTTCTAGAGACGGCTGCGCAGACGCAGATGTTCAGAGATTACTTTAATAAATCACATCACTGAATAATAATAATAATAATGAATGACTCACGTTGAGCACGACTCCCTCCAGAGCGTCCTGCGGTTTACTCTTCAAACGCTTCACCATCTGAAACACACACGTACAGCTGTCACACCTCACTTCCTGTCTGCACAGGAAGTCATCAGACTCGTCTCGTACCTTGACGGGGTGTTTGAGCGCTTCCACCACAGTGAAGCGTGACGTCTCTCGCACCAGCGAGGGTTTTCCTAATCGAGCCTCGATGTAGCGGCCGGCCACAGCGGTGGTGTTGCGAGCGGCGTACACGCCCACCGCCAGCAGCGTCAGTCCTGCTGCCTGCAGGAGCAACAACACAATCACAACACAATCACAACACAAACTCATTCAGCTGCAGATGAGGAGAGAGACGTTACTGTAGCTGTGACTTTATCCCAGTCTGATATAAACGCTCGGAATCCTTCTCCAAACACGGCGCCTGCGGTCCTACACAACACACACAACATCACAAAACAATCCAGAAAGTCACACAGACGATGAGAAGTGTGCGTGTGTGTACCGTATAGACTCGAGTACGGTCTGTCTGTGTTCAGCCGCCTTCAGCCGGATTTGTTCTCGGATAATGTCAGCGTTCTCTCTCTCCACGCGAGCTCGAGCTTTAGACTCCGCCTCCACGCGCAACATCTCGTTCTTGTGCCGCAGCTCCATCTCGTGCTCGACGGTCGCTATGGAAACAAGATATCTCAATGATGACAAACGTGAAGACACGTTGACTATGATGCGGTGTTGAGCGAGGAGTCAGACCTCTCCTCATGGCCTCCTGCTTCTGAACGGACTCCTCTTGTTTGCGCAGGTTCTCCTCGTTCAGAACTTGCTGCAGATGAACACAGTCACACGTTAACACGCTGCGGGTTAACCAATCACAGATCAGATGAGGATTCTCACCTGCTGTCGCAGCTGGTCGTCGTACCGCTGCCGGGCGAGTTTATCCTGATATTGAGCTCTCTGTGGAAACACATGACATCACAGTGACGTCACACTCTCAGACCGTCATATAAACGCTGAAACACGTCTCTCACCGCCTGATGCTGTTTGGTTTCTTCATTCAGAGTTTTCCTGCGTTCTTCTCCCTGAATGCGGATCTGATCCCCCTTCAGCTGCTCCAGAGCCGCCTCGTACTCCTGAACATCACAAACACGTCACACACGTCACCAAACACACATTTCACAATTCACTTTCATACCTTTATTTTGGTTTGATGTTCCATCTGGACGGTCTGTTCCTGCATGCGGGAGAGATCCAGCGCTTCTTTTGCATGACCTATCATTACAAATCATCATATTACTGCACTGACAACACTCTTACCACATGTCAGAAGACAATACCAGACTTTTCACTTGATGCAAGTTTCCCATCCCACACCTGCAGTAAATAATAATCTACAGTATTTATTTCAGGTGGGTTGTTGTGACATCATCACTGCAGCATGATGATGGTCAAGTCTCCAGACCCCTGTGAGGGGGCGTGACCTCTGACCTAATGCCCTTCACACACCACGCGAGGCGGAACGCGACGCGTGGAACGTCATATCAGCGGTGACGCACAGATTGAAACGGACCCGCGGGTCTGCCGTCGGTACTCACGGGATCGGTCGAGCTCTTTGGCCGCCTGCGCCGCGCGCTCCAGTCCCGTAGGGTCGAAGTTGCTCCATTTGTCTTTGGGTTTGTCACCGGATCCGCCGGGCGGAGGAGCGGGAGGTGCGGGCGGAACCGGCGCGTCCGGAGGAGCGACGCTCTGACCTTTATTAAGCCCGAACAGCCACGACATGATTCACTATGAAGACACGCACCGGCTACTGCATTCACTGCCACACCACGAGTGTCACGCCGCTGATCTGCGCATGCGTACTGCTAGCGGAACACCGCTGAGAGCTGATGATTGGTTGACGCGCTCGTCCTTCAGAAGGTCAGAGAGGAGGCCACGCCCCCTCCGCGTGTACGGTGGCTGAGAAGAGTCTGAAATAATCTCACTGCAGTCTTACATCAGTTTACATGTAGACATATTATTACTTAATTACAAATATATTTCGATAAAAATACACCATCTTTCCAGCAGCTCCATGCCTTTGAAAAGATTCATTTATTATAGTGCCTGAAGAAATATCATGTTTAAAACACCCACAGCTGTGTTTAAATAATAAATCTGATTCATAATCAACTCACATCTTTCATTTAAAAACAGGAATATAATTTTATACTGATAAAATACTTTCAGAAAAATCACGTTACAGTGGCAGTTAAGTAGGAACATGTTTATTAATATATTGATAAACACACATTCAGAACAAACATTTTATTTACACATGATGCTCTTCATAACTGATCTGAGATCAGTCTTTACTGAACATCATCTGATCCTGGTCCAGTGTTCCTCAGACACGTGATCAGTGCCTGATGTGATTGGCTGTCTCTGGGTTTGCGGGTCACTGCAGTTGCGTGACGCGCGAGAAAACGCCCGGCGGCTCCTTTCCGTCACCCAGCGCCGCGCGAAGCCCCTCCTGCTGACGCGCGCGCGCGAGCACAGTGAGCGCGTGGAAGGAGCGCGGCTCTGTGATTGACAGGTCACACAACACGCGTCTGTTCAGCTGGACGCTGCACTGTAGAGACACACGCAACACATGTTACACACACACACACACACGTGAATCACATATGACAGATGCGCGCGCACACTGACCTTAAGCAGGTTGTGCACGAGCGCGGGGTACTTCATGCCGTGTTCTCTGGTGGCCGCAGCGATGCGCGAGATCCACAGCTGTGACACACATGATCAACATTTATACATCATCTCTCCTATGACGTGTGTGTGATGTAATTGTGTGACGTGTTTATACCGCTCTCATGTTGCGTCGTTTGGCTTTGCGCGCTTTGCTGGCGTAAACAAACGCTCTGCGCACCGCGCGCACCGCAAGACTGTAACAGCGATTCTTCCTGCCGCGGAAATGCTGCACAAACACAAACACAAACACTGATCAACAACATTATTCAGATCTGATTCATAAGGTGCATAAAAATGAAACAACATCTGAGCCAAACACACGTGAGATATAACACTCAAGCTGTCTGTCTGACAGACATGCAGTGTGATATAAATGACTGTCTCTCTTCTTGCTCGTGTGTGTGTGTGTGTGTGTGTGTCTCTCACCCGCGCGTTCTTCAGCAGCTCTTGAACTTTCCAGTACCGGTCCGGTCCGCGGTTCCGGATCCAGCAGGACAGCGTCAGAAACACCATGATGATGATGTCTCAATATACAATCAAACACCCCAATCACTGTAAACCTCTGATTTGTACACGCGTGACCTTACATCTCATGCGCTGCACTGGCAGCCTGACTCCACTTCCGGGGCACGAGTGACAAATTAAAAGTCTCGGAAAACCTTCCCAATTAAAAGTATTCAGATAAATATATCTATATATATTTAAAATTATGTTTTGAGATTTACCAAAGGTAGAGAAAAAATGACAAGATAACAAAAATTATTTTAGTATTTTCTCTTATTTTGTTTTAGTAATCTATTCTTAGTAATATATATAGTTTTTTTCAAGATCAATCAAAGCAAAGATACCACATTGTGACTTTAAATCAACTAGTTAAATTTTCTTCTGTTAGATGAAGTTTGTACAGTCAATTATAACATCCATCAATGGAGTTTGAATAGACGGACACTTCACAATAATTAATTTTTCATTGCACAATAAATGATTATATAATAAGAGTGGAGATGATGTAAGTTTGTAGCTGGTTCCCTCCACCAAAAGGCAAGAGGGGTAATTAAATGTTGTTGTAGCTTTTTTTGTTTTGTTTTTTATCCCTGGCATAAATCTTTTTTACCCATGTACATGCATTATTTTTCTCTCTCTCTTCTGCATACCTTTCTATTTCCTTCTATTACTGTTGTGAGAGATGTATATATTTGTATTAATATGTACATAATTGCATAATAAAAGGTAAGAGGGGTTGAGCAAAAAATGGTCACGTGGCAACAGAAAGCAGGAACTTGCTGCTATTCAAACCGATGTCGGTGACACACAGAAGGAGGTTCCTGGCCAATCGCGTCAATTAATAACAGGAGACAGCGATCGGCTACGTATTTTGAATGCATCAATATGAATTGATCTCTAATTAAAATGAACGCTTAGTACATGTTGATATAAACATAAAATTTCTTTTGCCATTGTGGTTATTGAATATAAGCATGCTCTTAAAGTCGCCGCATGGTGTCATGGCAGCTGAACTTGGAAATAAACTCCAACAGTAAATAAGAATCCATAAACATTTTCAAGGAATAATTGATTAATTGACCTTTACAACGGTCACTGTCAAGAGCTCGGTTAGTTGAATAAAGGCAGACGTTTCAGCATTGATCCACATTATTTTATTACAAATGTCTCAGGATAACAGTAAAACCAGTTTAAACAGCATCTAAAAATTAATATTTCATTTCATATGTAACACACAAACTCAACTACATGTAAAATATCTCCTATCAACAGCAGTCAGCCAAACATGCGGTAATCGGCCGCTTGTGAATATGACACATGATTTCTTTATGTTGTTTACTTCTTGCCCGCGGTATTTTGTACAAACATAACAGACTTCTTCTCATTAGGGAAAAACAGAGGATGATGTCAGTTTGAGTCGCCGAAGCCAGGTGCTTTGCTCTGAATTGTCATTAATAAACGGTCCATGATGCTTCTCGCAGGCTGGCTGAACGATTCCCATCATCAGAGGTCTTTGTGAAGGATCGCCATTCCAACACGCCCATCAGCTGCCAGCATTCCTCATCAAACACGGACAAACGGCCCGACGAGAACCTGAACATCAACATTAACAACACAAACACCTGGTGAAAAAACACTTGAAAATCTCACCGTGATGAACGAGATAAAGAGGAAATTCAACTTCTGCAGGAATCCCATCATTGTTGTAGGAAACAACCGCCTCATCAAGTCTTTTCTACCTTCTTTGACGCTATCCACAGTTGATCTTTACTGGCACATTTCAAGGCTTCTGGGAGTTTGACAGATCCGGTACACAGATACACAGAAGAGAATCCCAAACGCATACACATCCACAGAGTTATCGTACTTTCCTGAAAACACACTTGTGTTATTTCACCGTTGTGTGTGTGTGTGCCAGTGTCATCTAAAGTGTTATGATGTGTGTGACCTGTGAAGAGTTCTGGTGCCATGTGTGCATGGGGGTTCCTACTATACTGCCTGACATCATGGCCTCAGGTTTGGTGAAACTCCAGATTCCAGATCTTCGCTCGGTTCTGGCTTTTATCCAGCTACAGAGAAGAACACAAACATCAAGTTTCCTTTAAGACGCGCACAGAGAGACGCTTTGACGAAGCTTTACCAGAACGCTCTTGAGTTTGATGTCCTCGTGGAGGAGACCCTGACTGGTGCAGAAATCTAATCCCTTCCACCACGCCTAGATGAACATCTGTAACTCTCCTTCAGAGACAGACCGCCTGAAAGACACAAATCACAATCATGCTTGATGTCACACACCAAAGTGATGTGTTGTCATCATACCTTCAGTCCGTGTAGAGATCTCTGTGTAAACTCCATGATCATCAACAGAACCGCTGACACTGGGAGCCAGCCTCGCGACGAGTGAGGGATCGGATGACCGACCCGGGTGAAGATTCACTACTAACCGCCGTGTTTAGGAGAGACCTGAGACGCACAACAACAGCTTTCTTTAAGGAAACTAACCTCAAAAGTCAGCCATCTGTTTGTAGTGTACATGTGTAGTTCCCCAGTGTAGGCAGTAGTAGCAAGGCTCACTCGTGTGTAGTGAAACTCCAGCGCGAGGTCGTTCCAGTGTTTGTCATCGGGGGAACCACAGATTTAAGCGCACACGGGTGATGTCCACCCCAGCTGTCGCACAAATACAACAACTCCATACTGACACCAACACCCAACTCCACGACCCCAGCTTAGGGCTTTCCTGAACAAACACAAACACACGCTCAGAGAAAGAGTAAAAGTGACATCAGATTGTGACACGTGTTTCTTATGAAACCGAGACGGGGTGCGAACTGTCAAAGTGTGTGTGCGTGTTTCTTTACACAGTTTTGACACACACAGTGTAAAGATCTAAAGACAATAAGGATATTAAGAATCAGCAACATATTATTATTCTTTAAAATCCTCAACCTTTCTTTGCAGTATGGAATAAGACTTCTGGACTGTGTCTGTGAGGTATGTAGTGTTGTGTAGTGTAGTGTTGTGTGTTTTGTACCATTCAGCACAATATCTCTGAGCGATCGGCTCTCCAGTGACAGTCGGGCGAGTCGTGGGGCGTGATCCTTCCTGACCCGCAACCAGAGATCTTCAGTGCGCTCCAGACGCCCGGTGTGACCCTCCTCCAGCTGACAAACACAAACACACAACATCACAATGTTTGTGTTCAAACCCTCATCATGTGTGTGTGTGTGTGTGTGTTACCTGTCTGAGTGAAGCAGCGAAGGCGTCGTGTGAGCTGTTGAGTCGAGTTCTGAACTGTGAACAGATGCTTTTGGCCAGTTTAGCAGCGCTGAGACTCTCAATGGCGTCCTGAGCAACTTTACGCTTCCACTCTGGAGTTATAGACGGAGGATTCACCCACGTTATCCTGTGAATGATCTACACACACACAGAACATGATGACGTGTTTAGATTCTGTCGATGTCATTATGTGTGTTTGTGATCGTACCTGTTTGATCTGCTCCCAGAACATGCGTGTGATAGAGGAACCCATATGAAACGTCACCTCCACGTGATACGCAGCGTTCAGAATCTGACACACACACACACACAGTGATTATAATAAACTGTATTTAACACGTGTGTGTGTGTGTTTGTACCTGTTTGAGATGGTTGGATGTGACGTTATGCACACAGGAGTCAGTGGTGGATTTCTCCAGACTAGCGAGACATCTCTCCAGAGTTCCCACGAAACTCTCTCGCAGATAATTCACTGAGCTGGTGAGTTTATTAGCCACTGCCTGATTCAGTCTGTTCACAATCAGGTCCTGTATCTGACTGATGCACATCTTAATGTCCTTAGAGCTCACCGGCTCGCCGTTAGACGACATGATGATATCTACACACATACACAGACAGAGAGGTATTCTCTTCAGTCACGTGTGTGTATAGCTGCAGTTGTTTCTATAGTAACAGGACTGAACACACATGCACACACAACAACACAACTGTCACTGGATTTCCCCTTCACATCAGTCACGTTTCATGAAAGTGAAACACACAGCGTGTGCAAAAGGGGAAATCTGGCTTTCTGACTTTTCTGGGTTTGCGTGTCAAGACTGTAAACACGTGTTACACACACAACACAACTTAATATAGAAAACAAGGGACGCGTGGCTGTAGGTGTTGACAGTTACACACCCAGTGACATCATCACAAAACAATTCACCACTCTTAAAGCTGCAGGTCTGAATGGAGACACACCAGAATGACCTCTGACCTGTGAACTCCAGGTTGGCGGCATCATCCAGCAGCTGCTCTTTCATGCTGGCGAGCGTCTCTATGATCATCTCCTTCATCTCCTCTTGTTTGCGGTTGGCGATGGCCATGAGAGAGCAGAACAGCTCGCCCTCTTTCTCTCGCGTGTACTCCAGACGCCGCGGTGTGATCTGAAGATCCCGCTGCATGTCAAAGGCCTGAACACACACACACACACAGTTAACACAACATGTTAAATGAACAGCTCTGATGGTGAATGCTGATTGGTTTAGAGTGTCACCTGATTAATGAAGAGATCCAGACAGCGACAGTGAACGCTATTGAGTCGGTTGGCGGCCTCCACCTGCTGATTCTGAAGCACCTGTCTGGTGAACGGCACCAGCACACGATGAAGACGCTCCAGACTCTCTCCCAGAATGCTCTGCATCTTGCCCGTTCCTCCAGGTGTCTGCGCAGGCGCTCCGCAGGCGCAGTTACCCGCAGAACTGCTGATGAGATCCAGAGACAGCAGCTGTTTGTAGAGAGGACTCATGATCCGCCCTCTCCGAGCCAGAAGATTCTGGGGACGCTGGTCTCGACCCGAATCACTGGGATCCGTGATGAAGCAAACGGGGAATGACAGAGTCTCACGCACCTTCTGCAGATCAGTCACCTGCTCCGGACTCAACGTGTCTTTATTAACAGCGTAGAGGATTATGGGAAGGACGCCGTGTTTACAGTCCTCCGTGAGCCTCCAGAGCGAACATCTTCAAGGAGCCTGAACTCCACCCCTTACACACCACACGGAGGAAACCCCATGATCTTCACCTCTAAACCTAAACACAAGAGACGTGAAACATACAACTATCATAGAGAATATATATATATACACTAGAGACATATATATAAATATCTGACCTACATATATAGAGAGAGAGAGATATATATAGAGGGAGAGAGGGAGGGAGGGAGGGAGACATATATATATAGAGAGACGGAGAGGGAGAGGAGAGACAGACAGAGAGAGAGGACGGACACATATGGAGGGACAGATTAGAGAGATCAAGAGAGGACGGACAGATAGATACAGACAGAGAGGACATACAGAGAGAGGATCAAGACAGACGGAGGGAGAGGGGACGGACCAGACGGACGGACAGAGGGACAGGGGGGAGGAGGGGGAGGATCAGAGAGAGACAGAGACGGACATCAGGACACAGAGAGAGAGAGAGAGACAGAGACAGAGACACAGAGAGAGAGAGAGAGAGAGAGAGAGAGAGGAGGACAGAGAGAGGACAGGGGAGAGAGAGAGAGAGAGAGAGAGAGAGAGAGACAGAGAGAGAGAGACAGAGAGAGAGACAGACAGAGAGAGAGACAGAGAGAGAGAGAGAGAGAGAGAGACAGAGACAGAGAGAGACAGGGACAGAGAGAGAGAGAGAGAGAGAGAGAGAGAGAGAGAGAGAGAGAGAGAGAGAGAGAGAGAGAGAGAATAGAGTCAGTCAGTGCTGTCTCTTCTACACAAGACTGAAAGTCTCAGGAAAACAAAGATGCTGCTCATAAACACACAAACAGTGTGTGTGTGTGTGTGTGTGTGTGTGTGTGTGTGTGTGTGTTTACAGGAATGCAGAGAATGTGTTCACAGATCACACACACACACAGCCACACACACACACACACAGAGTAATTAACATCTGAACACTAAAGGTGTGTGTGTGCCGTCTAAAACACACAGAGACTTCATTTGACAGCAGATGTGACTGTAACACACGTGTGTGATGATAAACACACAGACACACCAGATCAGATCTGTATCGGAGTCTCTCTAATAAAAGCTTTGTGTTGTTTGTGTGACTTTGGCTTTTATAAGTGTGTGTTAAACACAGAAACATCCAAACAAACAAACACATTCAGCAGTCGTGAGGATTTACAGGAGGCTCGCGGGACAGTTTTCCCGTCGCCACGGAGACACACGCACACATCACCACGGAGCTCTTTTTCTCTGGCGGTCATGTGAAGCGCACCCGACCCGAAGAACACTTACATAAACATCAGAGCGCTTCATTCACAACTACATTTCCCATAATCCTCTCTGACCTGCAGCAGCGCGTGATGCAGCGTGACCTCCAGCTCGGCCAATCGCTGCGCGGGATCTTCGCACTCCTGGATCTCCAGGTCCTGCGGCGGTACCGTGTCCCAGTGTCCGCAGTGAGCCGCCAGCTGATGCACCAGCTCGTACTGACCCGGTAACGCCAGACTCAAACGCGTCTGACGCCCGTGAGTGAAACACAGCTTCCTCCTCCTGCAGGCTCCGCCCTCCGGCCCGCACGGACCACCTGCCTCGGGTCCGAGGGGGAGGAGCCTCTCTCCCAGCAGGCAGTTCAGGAGCCGGTACCGGGCGGCGCAGTCCTGACCCAGGATCAGAACGTAGGGGGCGTTGCCGACCACATTCTGGAGATATTCTTCCTCGTGACGTGGTAATGAGATACAGCTGAGATCACCTGAGACACACAGAGAGAGACACTCATTATTTATGATTATCAAATGAAACGAGTGACATGAAGAAATCCAGCGAGCGTTTCAAATGTGCGACTCTGAACTAGACAACAACATCAACACAAACAAGAGGACAGTGTGTGTGTTGTTGTGTGTGTCCTGAGGCTATTAGTATCTCATGACCCGTCCCCCTGAGCCGACCAAACACACACACACACACATGCAGTGAAACACAAAGAGCCGCGAGTCATCGGGATTATTATTAGGAAGTGGTCATAATCCTCACCGCTGCTGAGTCACAACGTTATACAACACAACACACACACAATCATAACACAATTCTTTAACACATATTGTGTGATTTGTGTTTTTTGCATTTCAGCAGAGAAACAGATCGAATGACTCGAGTGCAAAGAAAATACATCTAGAAATATAGCTGAATCTCTCTGATTCACTGAATAACACACCAGCACAGATATTAGAGTCACGATCAGCTGAATCCAGACCAAAACCAGTGTGAGACCAGCACTTCACAAACTGATCTGAAATAACTCTATAAAGACATAATAAAAGTCACTGCAGCGACTCATTCTGTGTAGAAATAAATGTTTGATTATATTCATGAACAGTGTTTTTATAATATTGATTAATTAATGAACAGATGTTATAACTAACAGAAAACATCATCAATTAAAAGTGTTTTTTGCTGTATATATATCTATCATTTCTAACACAACTGGCACAAAAGAAATCAAATCAGAAATAAGTTACTGATGCATTTAAAGCAAGTTCATGAAATTAAATAATTTAGAAATAAATAATTCTGAAAGCAAGACGAGATACAATCCAAATGCATTTGAGATGGAGATCTTTAAAAACTAAATAAAGTGTCAGCACACACAGATCAGAAATCTGTGACCTCTGACCTCATACACTGATGTGATGTGTCAGTGTCATCAGTAATCCAGTTTCTCCAGGACGTGTGTGAACCTGCACATGATAAGTGTTCTTCATCATATTAATGAGCACACGCCTGAATGATTCACACCACATCATTCACTTTAGACAGTATGTCAATGACAGACGCAGTATATTTCCTCCTGTATGTACTTCAGTCAAATATAAACACATGACTCAACATATTAACAATAAACACATCCTGTGAGACTTGACTATAATATATTGGCCAGATACACAATATACACACACATATATTTTGGAGGGGGGTGAAGGGAAAGCTCAAGTGAGGTCAGAGGTCAGAGATCATGAGAGTCAGGGTTAAACATCACAACATGAAGTCATGATGTCATGAGAGTTCTGCTGGAGGTTCAGCTACTCCAGACATCTGACGTACAGCACAGACACACAGACACACACACACACACACACACACACACACACACACACACACACACACACACAACAGACACACACACACACACACACACACACACACACACACACACACACACACACACACACACACACACACACAGACACACGCACACAGACACACACACACACACACACACACACACACGCACACACACATACACACAGAGACACACACAGACACACACGCACACACACACACACGCACACACAGTGCAGTCTGTGTGTGTGTGAGACACATCACAAATGTGCACACGACAATGTGTGTGTGTATGTATATGATGTACACACACACACATGTGTGTGCAATACAGTGTGTGTGTGTGTCTATCAATGTGTGTCTGTGTGTGTGATATGTGTGTGTGTGTGCTGTGAATATATGTGTGTCTGTGTTTGTGTGTGTGTGTGTGTGTGTGATGTGTCTGTGTGTGTGTCTGTGTGTGTGTCTGTGTCTCTGTGTTTGTCTGTGTTTGTGTGTGTCTGTGTGTGTGTGTGTCTGTGTGTTTACTGGTTTCATGTTCATCTCTGTTGTTCTTTTATCTTGTACAGAATGAGAGTGAATGATTTCATGAAGACATCTGAGGAAACGTGTCTCACAACAAGCAAAACTCCTTTTGTTACAGAAAAGACTTCAACCACACCTACACAAACACACACAAAAACACACACCTACACAAACACACACAAAAACACACACCTACACAAACAGGCCTGAGATTGTCACATATGTGAAAGATCAAACAGTGTTGCCTGTGGCATGAATCTACAGCTCACAATCACTGCAACACTTACACACTGTGTGTGTGTGTGTGTTTAATCTTCTTAATTCTGCACAAATCCTGATTCAGATATTTCTGCTACACAAACAACTCACTGACCCTCTCACAACACAATGATGACAACAAATGCACAATCATCAAAACAACACACTAATAACAAACATCAAACCGAGTGTGTGTGTGTGTGTCTGTGTGTTGTGTGGTACTGACCCGTCTCGAGAGCAGATCCAGTGCACGTGTTGCTGTGGTTCTGTCGGATCTCTCTGAAGAAGATGATGCTCTCTTTCAGGTTCTTCTTCAGCAGGATGTTGTGTTTGTTGTAGTGACTGAAGGCTCGTGTCAGATCTCGGATCAGTGGACCTGATTTCTGTGGGTTCTCCATCCTGATTCTGCAGCAGAACCCGGACCGACCCAGTCCGTGTGTGTATCACATATCCATACAAACTACACAACTACACACCAGACTGCTGCTACAACAGACGAACTTGAGTCGACGAAGAGGCCCGAGTCACTGCTAACTGGACCGAACCCACACGACACAACAACACATGTGTGTCAGTCTGTGTGTGTCAATGCATCAACACAAACACACAACACACTCACATTTAGCAGAGAGATATTACAGCTGAAAAGATCCAATAACAGCTAAAGTTCTCCTCGGTACACACGCGCACAGTCGGGCGGACCGGAGGCCGAACCGGGTCGCTGTTTCAGTTTCGCGGTCGTTCGGCGGGTTTTCCTCACAGATGAGCTTTAATCATCGGTCACAAGCACATCAGTGTCTGATAATCCTGTCGCCGGTGTCGGTTCGGTTATGAATATCTCAGATTTCAGTCCAAAACGTGAAAAAGTCGCTCCGCAGTCGCTCCTGCTGCTTGTTCGTTTGGCGGTGGGCGGGGCGTGACGTGACGTGACGCGACTGGTGCATGCTGGGAAAAGTAGTCTGCGCTGCGCATACAAACTTTTACAAAAATATACTTGACTGCTCAGTGCTAATGCAAGACATATTACGAAATATACTTAATATACTTTACAATATACTTAATATACTTTACAATATACTTAATATACTTTACAATATACTTAATATACTTTACAATATACTTAATATACTTTACAATATACTTAATATACTTTACAATATACTTAATATACTTTACAATATACTTAATATACTTTACAATATACTTAATATACTTTACAATATACTTAATATACTTTACAATATACTTATACTTTACAAACTAAACGCTGTTTTTGACTTTCTATTGAAACAGTTTAGCGTTTAAATATTACAAAGAGGTTTCAAAATGTCCTCTTATATAACACTCGTGTGATATTTTCCATGAAGTGAAGCTAAAAACAAAAACGTCAAGCAGTTTTTGTCTGATCTTGTGGCTCCATCCAGCGGACACAGTGTGAAGAGCACAAACAAAATGGCTAATGATTATCATTGACTAATAAATACAGTCGAAATAAGCTTATCATCAAACACATCAAACACGAAACTGATCAAAGTTCATTAGCACACATAGTTTAAAAAATCTTTGAGCAAAAAGTATGTATTTATCAGCTAATGAATAAAAATCAGTCAGTAAGAGTCCAGTATGGATACGTTTACTATAAAAATGATCATAGATTTATTTTAGGCACAACATACTGCACACATTATAATTGTGTTATCAGCACGTGGGGGCGGGATTTACAAGAATGACGACACGCCCACGCGCTGACGTCACGGCCGGCCCCACTCACAGGCGCTGGAGATGATCGGCTGCACATTCAGTCACCTGCGCGTGCGGAAGACATGTAAACATCCTCTTCATCATCATCATCATCATCGGGTCATGGAGACACACGGGTCCGGGCGGGTTCTGGAGGGTTCTGCGGGTGTTGTGCCCGTTAAGCGTCAGGCGGTGAAGAGACACTATCACAAACACAACCTGAAACACAGATACGAGTTTCTCGAGACTCTCGGTAAAGGCACGTACGGACGAGTACAGAAAGCCATGGACCGGTCCGGCAGAACGGTGAGACACAAACCATCATCATAAACACACAAACATTAACACACGCTCTTACAGAATAACACAAACTCACCACTGAACTATTTATACATGTGATGAATCTTTAATAATGAATAATTCATCAGTTATAAATGATTGAAAAGCGAAAGAAAATACATTTATCTTTGATCTATAACAAACATATTTCTATAAGTTATTGCATGTGTTGTTTAATGACACATGATGTTTTAAACACTTAATATTGTAACTCTACAGCAAATGCATTCTTGTTTCTTTTGACATTGTCATCATTTATTAACTTCTTTTGAATATGGAGGTAATTCTTACGCTTTGTTGATTGTCCTCACAAACATTGTGAGAAAGAGCCCATGAACAGGTGCTATAATGTGTTAAACGTGTGTTTGTGGAAATACAGCAGAATATAATTGGGTGTCATTAAAGAACATCAGATATAAAGTGTGTGTCCTGTTTGTGTGACAGTACAAAGATGATTTATGAGACACATTGAGTTGTGTGTGTGTATAGAGGCACTTTCCTTTAAAGTTAAAGCAAACAGAGAACAGGTTCTGCGTGGAACGCCCTGCCTTTGGAAAGAACCTTTAAATAGCCAGCGGCTCATTTCAACCTCTGAATGTATTTTTATAAGAGTCACTCGCACGCACACACTTCAACTATTCAATTATTACATATAATCCATATGAAATTAACACGGCCGATATGTGTTTCGCTCCAAAATCGAAGAAAATACAAAGTTCTTCCAAATTCTCATTACTGTGATGACCTGATGTTTTCATTTATTTATACTGTGTTATATTTTGCGTCACAGTAATGAGTCATTTGAGGAAAACGTCATGAGTCTTAAAGGATTTAAAAACAGGCTTTATTCTCTTAATGTCGTGTCATATTTCTGCTGTTGACAGTGAGATGAGTCTGTGTGTGTGTGTGTGTGTGTCAGAGGTCAGTAAGCTCAGGGTGACCCGGCGTGTGTACCTGGATGTGTAACACAAGAGTCAGATGAAGAACAAACGCTCTCTTGTGTCTGTTCTGACCCGATCCGATCAGACCCACAGAAACTCTGACCAGACCGATACAAATAAGACTTAAATAATGACACCAGGCCTCAAGAACAAATGAGATTAGACACTTCAAATAATGTAAAAGTTTATGTTTGCTGGAAGATGATTTCAGATGTGGGAATGTGGGTCGCTAACATTCCTGTCCTGAGGTCATGACAAGTTAAAACATAGATGTTTAACTCAACACACGTCTATATGGTGTATCTGTGAAATCTGTGTTTTAGAAAGGGAAGTGACATCATGCTGAGGTCATCAGTGCCATATGTGATTTTTTATACCCTGATGGCAAAACAACACAAAACACAGTGTGTGTGTAAGAGTTATGCAGAGAACAGAGCAAAACGATTGCCAAAGGGTTAAAAAATATATATTTTAATCTTTGAAATCAAGTCTTACTATGGCACATATCATCACATTACCATGGTACAAAAACAGTATTTGTATATTGATGGATATGTGATAATATTTCTTCACATTTGAGCTGGTGAATGTTTAATCATCTGAAGCTTCACACAGGGAAAGAGAAACGGGTTTCTTATCTTAAAACAGGGTTTTTCCTTTAGTGTCTGACGCTGATTATACTTCAAACATCTATCGTAACCATATCAGTTTCCTCATTGTGATCAATGAAACGTTAAAGTTTTGTCATTATTGTTCAGCGTCAGGTCTGTTGGCTTTAGCTGGAAGTTTGTTTTAATCTTTACAGGAAACAGAAAGTGAACGTTGAGCGAGTCAGGACGTGTCTGTGTAATTGTCGTCTGAAGCAGATAAGAGCGTCTGAAACGCATGCTGGACGTGGAACTAATCGGACTATTTTTAGTATATAATTAAAGATAATTGTATTTCAGACATTTCCTGTCCATCAAGAAACATTAGCGCTGTCATTTCTCATCAACCTGTTACTATTTCCAGCACATGCCCTGAATGCAGAAACATGTTTGATAAGAGCCAATTATATTGTTCTTCTAATTATCAGTGAATTACTGAAGAATGAAAAGTTCACGAGGAGCATCTTCAGGTTCTTATGTAACTGGAAATGTGTTTGTAATGGTATTTATTGCTGTGAAATTCCTCGGCGGGTCCGAGCGACTTCGGCTCTGTTTGTTCATCTGTTCTATCGCCGTCACAAACACACAAATACACGGTGGAATGTCAAACATCTCTTCCTGACGACACACACTCCCACCATTGATATTCACGTACAGACACACAAAAGACCTCAAACTATCACACAATAGAGACGTTCCATATGCAAAACACCCCACACCAGGACAGATTTCCACTGCTTTGTGTTTCATTGACATCACACAGTTCAGATCATGATGGATTGAGTCACACCTCATTGACATCAGTGGTATAGACATTTACATCTAGAGCGAGTCAACACACTATAATATCACAGTTGTTGTTTGTAGTGTAAATGAATGAAAGATTGGTGTTGATGACACGAATAATACTGCAGTTTTACTATAGTAACAACGGCTGTGTCTGAAACCGCTCACTCGTTCCCTCGTTCCCTATAGAGTGTATGGCAGTTGAGTGCACTATATCAGCAAAGCGTGAACGAAAACCAGTGAGCCAATTCGGACGCCTTCCCATCTGTAATAGGCTGTTCTTTTTAGGATCAGACGCCTAACGTCCTCATCCGTCCCTAAAGCAAATACCAATTCATTAAAACAGTTTTCTAAGATGTAAATGAATACTGTAACTGTGAACAATCGACCAAATTATCATCTGTTGTATACAATGTTGTAAATGTAAAGGTTCCCACACTAAAAAGTAATTACTGTGCCAACAAATCACCCCCGTTTCATTTCGCTTCACAATATCTTTATAAAGACTTATTTTAAACAGTAAAAAGTTACTTACATTTGTAAAAATTGCCGCCTCCAATGTTGCCGTCCGCCATATTTCTTTTACGCTCTATCGCCACCTCGCGTTGGATTTTGGGAAATGGCGCTTCAACGAGGGTACATCGGTTGTACACTCGAAATCAGAGAGGATTGTGGGTAAGTGAAGGAATAAAGGAATGTAGGGAATGAACTCGTTCACTCAGAATTCGGACGGCACTACAAAATGGCCGACACCCGATATAGTGCACTATATAGGGGATAGGGAGCGGTTTCGGACACAGCTAATAACTTTAGGAACAATGATTACAGAAAATATGTTTCAATTAATTCTGTTGATTTCTTTATTGGGAGAATTCTCTAAACGTGGATTCTGTGTTTGTTTGTTTCTCAGGTGGCCATAAAATCCATCCGAAAGGAGAAGATTAAAGACGAGCAGGATTTAATTCACATTCGCCGTGAGATCGAGATCATGTCGTCGCTCAATCACCCGCACATCATCAGCATATATGAAGGTGTGAAATAACACGTGATTATGTGTCCTGACATCATGTAAGCAGATAGCTGGGATTATTCACGCTTCTTCGAGTCTCTTTGTTCAGATTATATAAGACTGCCCCCAAAAAACACATTTATTCTGCTCGACTGAACGTCTCGCTCCCTACATGACGGGACAAATAACTCCTCATTATTATGAACATAATGCTTATGTTGTCTTCATGTCACTAACGTTGGGTTGCGTGTCTTTGTGTGTCTCAGTGTTTGAGAATAAGGATAAGATAGTGATCGTGATGGAGTACGCCAGCAGAGGAGATCTGTACGACTACATCAGTGAAAAACAGCACATGAGCGAGACTGAGGCCAGACATTTATTCAGACAGATCATCTCTGCTGTTCATTACTGTCACAGGGTGAGTAACGCTTCAACAGACCTAAAACTCTTAAAGGTCAGCGAGACTAAAGATTAGTTCTTATCTAGTCACTAAAGTTACCCAGAAGATCCCTGAGAAACACGCCGAGACATCTGCACTAAACGCACACAATGCAGGATTGCGTAACACGCGTTACACTTCACATGACTGAACATGAGAGACACACACAGGCATGCGAGCAGAAGAACACGCTCGTTTAATGACAATAGCTGGCATAACAACACCTCACGCCATGTCTTTAAAGACACGCCCAGAACCCCAGAGAAAACTATTTTCAGCTTTGTAAATAATCATTAAAATGCATGTTGAAGATATCGCTACTTGCATTATTTTTATTCTAGTAAATGTATTGGTGTGATGGTGTTAAATGAGGTAAAGCGAGAGACTTCAGACTTCTACAGAACAACACAATCACACATAGCTGACATTCCACACACAGCTCGCCTGCCGTAACTCTGCCGTGGCCTTATTTAGAGATGATAAAAGAGGGTTTTTACCTTCAGCGGGTCGTGACACTAAACGTCAGTACTGCTGTATGTCTCATGTTAAACATCTAAACTGCATGTGTGTTAAGTGAGAAATGTTTGGTCATCTAGTGTGAATGATGAAAGCGTGAGGCTTATAACCTCGACTGTGGTCAAACAAAAAAATATATAAAAATGTGAAATATTTAGAAAGTTCTTGTTTTGATCTGTCTAACAGAATGGGATTGTACATCGTGACCTGAAGTTGGAAAACATCTTGTTGGACGGCAATGGAAATGTCAAAGTGAGTCCTGGACAGAATAAATAATAGTTTCTAAATTGTTTTTGAGAAACGTTCTGGATTCTTACAGTCACTGAGCCTCATGAAACAGAACGATAATGTTTTTACATGATGTCCTGACTGACAGAGAAATAAATTCTTGTGTTTCATGAATAAGATCTAATCCTCTAAAAAATGTCTACTTCAGTCTTTATCTCTGATCCTTCTGTTTTCTCTGCTGTTGTTAAGCAATGAACCATAAAACAATCGAAACTTGCTTCACATAAAGATGACAAGCGTAAACTGTTCCAGTCTCTAGTTATATAAGATACCAGAGTGAAATACCTTTCTGTTTTTCAGATTGCTGACTTTGGGCTGTCTAACCTGTATCAGGGTGATAAATTCCTGCAGACGTACTGTGGAAGTCCTCTATACGCGTCTCCGGAGATAGTGAACGGGAGGCCGTACCGAGGTCCGGAGGTGGACTGTTGGTCTCTGGGTGTTTTGCTCTATACGCTGGTGTAATGGAGCTATGCCTTTTGATGGACAAGATTACAAGAACTTGGTCAACCAGATCAGCACTGGAGATTACCGCAAACCGGACAAAGATTCCGGTGAGTTCCGTATGAGAAAATTAAAGTAACCTACTCTGAAGGTCAAAGGTGAAGAATATCTTCTGTTGCTTGCTTGCCATGTGTTGGAGCACTTGTTGGAGACAGGACATTTACATTTGTGGTGGGTCATTCCGTTGGTTTATCACCACTAATCCTCACTTTCCTCCCACAGATGCGAGTGGTTTGATCCGCTGGATGTTGATGGTGAACCCAGAGCGTAGAGCTACATTAGAGGAGATCGCCAGACACTGGTGGCTCAACTGGGGCTATCAGCTCCCTCTACTGGCTGAGAACGAGAACACGGCCGTCCATCAAGGACCGGCTCACGGGCCACAGCAGGTCAAACGGGCGGCCAGACCCGCATTGCGGACTGGTTGCGTCGCACCTCTCGTCCTCTTCTCGAGAGCGGCTCAAAGATGCGCTGTCTGCTGCGGTCGGGTGGGGCCGCCGGAGGAGACCCGGTACAGCGTCAACGCTCCATACGCAGGTCACGCAAGGAAAACAATGTCTCTCAGACGATGCAGGAAGGTACCGCTCCTCGCCCCTACAAAGGCATTCTGAAGAAGAGGGGCAGTCTGAAACAGAAGCCATCCGTTGACACCCAGGCTACGCCCTTGGAGGAAAAAAGCCCGAACACTCGTGTCTTGACCTCCGGTGCCTCAGAGCCATCTGTACTTCCTCCACCCCCTAAAGGCATTCTGAAGAAGCCTCCTGAAAGCCAATCCAGCTATTGTTCATCTTCCCCAGAGAGCGGCGACTCCACCCAGACACGTCTGCGCCCGTCATCCGTGGAGCACCGTAAGGGTATCCTCAAACGTCACGGCAAGTTCTCCGGCGGCCTGCAAGAATTTGGCTCGCTGGACCAGCTGGCACGCACTTTACCCACAGGAGGAAACAGATCTCGACCCAGCGGAGCCATCAGCGAGGACAGCATCCTCTCCTCAGAGTCCTTCGACAGACTTGACCTACCTGACCGTGACGTTCCTGTCGCCCCAATGGAGCGTCCAACGGGGGGGACGTCACATGCGAGGATTCGTGTCTGTGGATAACCTGCTGGACCTGAGGGAGGACAGGCCCGCTCATCGGCAGGGACGCTGGGGAATGGCCTGTTATCGCGCAGGAGTGTCCGAAAGTGCGTTTTCAATCGCTGACTGTGAGAATGTAACTCAGACCTACAAACGAGTCTTTAGCATAGCGTAGCATACTACAAATGTTGAATCTTTGCAGAAACGACACAACCTTTGAGGCTGGTCTCAAGGAAATTTGCAGTAATGCCAGTGGCTAGTAAAGGAATGATTTTAGGCCAGACAGGAAACAGACCGTGAAGACAGGAAGTCCTGTGTGGCTCGTCTGAACGTCTGTTTAAGAGGGAAAAGCAGTCTGTGTTACATTTTTGTAATACAAACGCTGTTAGCTTGTTCTGAGAAAAGGTTCGTTTTACTTTATCAGCTGCACCGCTCTTGAATTATCATTTGAATGTGATGTTTATTGTTTAGGGTTTTGGCTTATAAAAAGTACCAAAGTAATGAATCTTGATAAAGTTTAGAATTCATTGGGTTGTTAAGGTAATCTGTTTGTTTTAAAGACAAATTGTGCGTAACTACACAATGTCCACGTATAACTATAGCAGCAAAAGGAGGTCACAGGAGGACACAGAATGCACAAAACAACACACAGAAGAATGTTTTACAGTACACAGACACTGATAATACTGGTTTATGAGAGATCATTCCCGCCAGTTTGACATTTACGTACACGCTATTAACTGCCCAGAATTTACAAATGCTAACGAACAATACAATCAACTGTTATCTGCTTATGACTTTATGAAGTCTGGACTTTTCGTTTAGTCTCAGATTCTCGATAAGAAACTGCGGTCACAGTCACACAATTTGCTTCCATATCACTGTGAATTACAAGTGATCTAACAGGATGAGGTTAATGTTCTCATGACACTTCAGTCTGTCGTGTATTTAGGGAGCATTACACTGACCGTTTGGTGGTTGTTTTCTTTCTTTCATCTGAATGTTAACATTTTAATAAGAGGATGTTCAGTGATTCGATCTTATTCAGGTACAGTATTTGTGACGTAAGAGAAGCGATGTTGTGGGTTTTAGATCGCTTACACGGTTTAGTGGTTTTGTTTTACATGAGGTGTATTAGTTTAAGTTTATTTGCCAAAGTGCCTGATGCATCTTCACTGATGACAGTGAACAAATTAAACAGATTAAATGTGAAAATCTGTCTTGGTGTTTATTTTACATAGTGTAACCATTTAATCTTTCTAAATCAACACTTTTACGTTTTACTTTCCCATTATTAGTGAAGTGTGTGAATTGGGATGCAGTCTTATATTTTCAGAACTAGATGAAATTTGTAAATTTAAATTGCATAGACAAGACAATAAAGACAATTTAAATAAGATTATTTAATTTACTTACATATATCTGAATCTAGTAAACAAGCACAAATAACAATTCTTATATATGTATATAAAAGATTGGTATTCTATCAGTAATAATCATGTGCAAAAATAAAGTATTAAATTAAATCACAAAATGAAGAATGTTAGATTCATGTGTGTGAAATTCACAGATGGTCCGTAATGGAAACGGGTTTAAAGAGACGCGTGTTTAACAGGATAAAGGTCTGATAGCAGCACAAATATTTGCTTTAGTGCAGAACATCTGCTATATTAAAAATGACCTTCAAACATGAGAAGAAACGAACGTTACACGTGAACATTAACAACTTGACAAACAAATGCATTGAAACTGGATTTTCTGAATCTGAATCTGACTGTCCACCTGTAATCAAGCAGTGTGATGTCCTGAATGTTGATGGTGTTCTGGTGAGGTCAGGTGAGGACTGGCACAGCGTCAGGTCAATGGTCTTCTCTAGAGTCAAGAAACACTCAGAGAGAGACACCTGAATCACACACACATTCACATTAATGTCCATCTATAAAACCTAAACATCTGCTCAGTTACTCCATTAAAACATGATGTTCACTCATCCACGTGTAAGATGTTTCTCAGGATCTGCAGGAGATCATCAGATGTGAGTGTTTCTGTGAGGACGCTCAGTCTGATAACAGCTGCAGTCACACATGAGCACGCCCACTATAGATGGAGGGAAGACTGAGAACTTTAGATCTGAAAGACAAACACATTACTGCTGCTTAACATTTATATATACAACTGTGCCTTCATTACACTGTGCATGTATACATATATATACATACATGTCATCATATACATAATATGTACAGGTACATGATATCAGTATATACATGCAGCTGTGTGAAATCATATACAGTATATAATGCGATATGTGACATCATACACAGTATATATCGCATAGGTGCGGAGTACAGGTCGTGACATCATATACAGTATATATGCGGCGGCATATACGGAGTGCAAAGCTGACATCATATACACATTATATCATATACATTATAATGCATAAATCCTATATATTCTAAAGGTACAGTAGTGTGAAATCAAATAGCCCTTCATTCTATACAGGAATGTGTAGGTGTTATACATTATTGAGCTCATTGAAAAAAGAACAAAGGTTTCAGTATATTCTGTCTTACACAGCTGTTTATTGTCCTACAGGGTCAAAGATCTCTCGAATAAAAACTAATGGAGCACAAACACCAAACCTGACGTCTGCACTTCAGATCTGATGCATCAGGACAGCAAGACACTGTAATTCTAGACCAACACTGCTTTAATGCAGACGCCCTTCATAGTATGAGTCAAAGCTGATGAACAAAGTCTGGGATGAACAGAATCAATAGAGTCACAGAAACCTGCTGACGTCCAGAACAATGAGCTCGAATCCCACTGTTAGTACACATGAATGATCCCAGAACACACTGTACAATCAATTAGACATCAATGTTTATCTGTGTTTTGGGACGATTGTTATTCTCTGTAACACAATGTGTGTGTACCTGCATGTCAGTGCGATGTAAGAGTGCACGTGTCGCCGTAGGAGCGCTGGGTTCTGAACGCTGAGCGGGAGAGCCTGCAGTAACAACTCCATGAAGTCTGACGCCAACACTGATGCCAGATCCCAGTTTAGTCGAGACACCACCAGAACCTCCCACTGCTACACACACACACACACACACACACACACACAGGTAAATAAACACAAAAATGATATAGAAGTATAAAAGCATTCAGATGAAGTCATTACCAGTATCTCTGGGATGGTGACAGCGTGGTCCGTGTAGACACAGAGTTTGGAGGCTCTCAGAGGAACCGACTCCCGAAGTTTAGATGCCAGAAACATACAGACGGTTCCCAGCAGCTGCAGACTGGACTTCTGCACAGGATTCTGGGACATGTAACGGTCCAGATAATGTACAGCCAGAGGAAACACCTCCTCCTCACACTTCTGATCCTCACACACCTGTTCAACAACAACAGGATCTGAATTAAAGAACACATTACTGAGTAATAATCATCATCATCTTCAGATAATAAGAAAGATTCAGTATGATTCATCAGATCTGATCACTGTTCTGAACGTGATCTGAATCATTCACCAAGATTAAACCAATGTGATTTAAAAAGATCACATGAGAATGATTCAAATGATCTGATATGAGCAGATGAACTCTGTTTTAAATGATTAGACATGATGTGAATCCTCATTAGATCAGTGTGATCAGATTCAGATCACATTAGAATGATTCAAATGATCTGATATGTATAATTCATCACTGTTTTAAATTATTAGACATGATGTGAATCCTCATTCCACATTAGATCAGTGTGATCAGATTCCAGAAATATCATGACATGTATAATTCATCACTGTTTTAAATTATTCATGATGTGTAATCAGTGTGTGATCAGATTCAGATCATTAGAAAGATTCAAATGTGATATGTATATAATTCATCACGCTCTAAAAATCAGATTCACATCACATTGATCTAGAAATGATCCTGATATGAACAGTTGAGTTTGATTCAGATCGTGTGATCTGGTCTGATACGAACCTGCAGCATCCAGCCGGTCAGTATTCGGCGCATGTACGGCTGGATGTCGCTGTCGGAACCGGGTTCGGGCCTGCAGCTGATGTTCGGCCTCTCAGAGATCAGGAGGTTCTGCTGCACGCGCGAGTCTTGGGTCAGAACCGCGTCTCTGGACGCTCGGACCGGTCTGGACCTCAGCTGGGTGCTGGAGTCCAGTTCAACAGTCTCGTGACACATTAACTCCATGAATTTCTCCAACATTCACCTGACTGACTGACTGTTAACGACATTTAACCTGAAAACACGATGATTTACATTGTCTAATATGAGCACTCACACTAATAAA
>CM032818.1:862932-892932 GCA_019155185.1 Beaufortia kweichowensis
TCTCACTGCCGACGCAAACTTTGATGTGTTGATGGTGAAACTAAAGAGTCACTTCCAGAACGCCAAGGGTCATAAGGTGGAGAGTCGAGGAACACGATACCGTTACTGTGACTTTCTGGTCAAGGTCGGCACCGTCACCATGAGCTCCAGTGCCAGAGGCATTTCAGTCGAGGTATGACATTACATTTACATTTCTTCATTTAGCAGACGCTTTTATCCAAAGCCAGCGGCACACTGGGAGCGATTAAGGGTGAGGGGTGAGGTTTCCTGCTGGTACTCGAACCAGCAACCGTCTGGTCCAACGCTCTATTAATAAACAGAGATTAATAAATGATTTCTTCTCTTTACACTTCACTGTTCATGACTAGACTTGTGTGTCTGAAGGTGGAGTACTGTGCCTGTGTGATCCCCGGCGACTGCTCCAACCTTATCAAAGAGTTCCTGCAGGGTTTTCTGGGCTCAAACACTCCTGAGCTGCCCACGAACAGACCCGAGGGTCAGCTTTACTCACCGGTGGACTGTATGGACACTATGAGCCAGTATCTGGAGCTCTTCAGCAAGGTCCAGAACAGCAGGTGCTGCCGGGCAGCAGTGTGCGCTGACAATCATGTCTGAAACCAGCTACAGACTTTATAAAACTTTGTAAATGATATGTAAAGCATCTTGTCCTTATTTTTTTACACTTTTATTTGTAAAATAAACTGTTTGATGTGGTTCAGTTGTATTCATTCGATGAGAAACGATCATTATGAATGGCTAGTGTGGGCTTATCTGTGTTTGTAGAGTAATGTCACATTTGCATTTAATAAATAAGGAACAGATGAAGCAGCAGATGATTGGCTGGATCATGTGAATATTCATGAGCAGGACACACTATGGCTGAATCCATTCTATATAGTGTGTGAGAATAAAATGACTGAATACTAAATCATTTTGTGAATAAAGGCAGATGGTAAATAAGGGATGAGATCTGAAGAGCTTCTAATGGTTCACTTTGTAACATTTGATTATAGAAACCCGTCATATAATCAATTATAATGCACAGAGTTTTACAATAAACTATTCTCTATAAGAAAGTGTTGTGGGCAATTTCAACATTATGTAGGTGACATTTGTTTTTGTCAAAACTTAAAATATAAATTCTGACAGAATGTATTTATTATCAATATATTGAATCATGTGTTTATATTTAACTAAAGTTCTGTTGATAGAGACATCAGAAAAATATCAGTCTATACACGAGTTATCTATATTAAAAAATGTAAATATACATGTGTTATGAATGTGACAAAACAAACTTTGTAGGATTTCTGTGAATTAAAATACACAAAGCAGAAGCAATAATACCCAACACATGAAGAAGAGATGACTCTTTAAAGAACATCAAATAGTTGTTCATTTATGAGGAATAATGTGATAATTGCATGGAACTGCTCATATATTTAGAGTTGTTTATTAAAATGTGTGAAATAAATCAAAGCGTGTGATTTATTTCATCTGCTCAGTTAGCTCCGCCCCCGGAGCTTTAAAACCTGACTGACGTCCATTAAACCAATCGGAAACCGTTTTATCTGCGCTACCGATAACTTACACAGCCAATCACAATGAGGTCGTCAGGCGCTTCACCGCTCACTGGCCAATCAGGGCGCAGTGACGTCAGCGCTGGGCGAGTTCGGTTGAGCCGCAAATGGTGACAGCTCGCGCGTGCGGATGATGGCGGTAAATAACAGCCGAAAGAGAATGTAAATAACACGCGAATATTATCCCGTCATTTCCCGCGTGGAATCTGTGTAACGGGCTGTGTCGCGCAGGTCTCGCGCTCAGGGGATGCGCTCAAGCGCGTGCACGCGCGCTGACTTTCTTCTGTGTGTGCGGCTTCTGCTGCTTTTTGTTTCATGGATTTACATTAACGGATCTCACGAGCCGGTGTAAACACACACACACACACACACACACACACACACACACAGCGAGCATCTGATCACCGCTGACGGAAAGTCCCGGTTCCGCCGCGAGACCCGCATGACTCCCGGTGAAGAGTCTCTTTTGTTCTGTGAGTAGCGCTAGCAGCGGCTTAACACACACACACACATTCGACATCCCATAAGTGTACACACTGCATTGTGTTACACACGCACACATTCACACTCATACATAACAAATACACTTACACACAGATGAGGATTAGTGAGGACACACACTGTTGTGTGAAAAGTATACAAACAATCATGTATACAAGTACATTCATTTACACACACAGTAAAGCAGTCAGGACTATACTGGTTTATTCTACTGGTTTAATGTAGTGCTGGTGTATTATGGGTCAGTAACTCACAATCATTTCAATTGATTGTTGGGCCCTTGTGACAATTATAATCTTGTTTTCCTACGATCTAAACTTAACAACACATGTTGAAAGTGTTGCTGTCTGTTGGGTTAGTGTGGTCCACCCTTTAAACATGTTTCAGGTTAGCTATGATGAGTACATGTGTGTATATAACATGTGTTTTTATCATTGACAGTGTTGGTTTAGCGTGATGAAGCCCATCACACACTACAACAGCAGAACACGTCTGCTCTGATGCTGGACCTCAACACTTCACACAGTAAGTCATAAACATATTTCAACCCAAACATCTTTGTGTGTTCCTAACAGTTAAAATAACTCTAAAGCTTTTTACGCTATGGCTAACCCTGGGTTAAATTAAAATAGCTCTAAAGCTTTTTACCCTATGGCTAACCCTGGGTTAAATTAAAATAACTCTAAAGCTTTTTACGCTATGGCTAACCCTGGGTTAAATTAAAATAGCTCTAAAGCTTTTTAATCTATGGCTAACCCTGGGTTAAATTAAAATAACTCTAAAGCTTTTTACGCTATGGCTAACCCTGGGTTAAATTAAAATAACTCTAAAGCTTTTAACGCTATGGCTAACCCTGGGTTAAATTAAAATAACTCTAAAGCTTTTAACGCTATGGCTAACCCTGGGTTAACTTAAAATAACTCTAAAGCTTTTAACGCTATGGCTAACCCTGGGTTAACATGTTTGATTATTGTTGGGTTAAGTTGGAAAAGCAGCTATTGCAATGGGTCACGAATGATGATTTTAACCTCATAAATGTGTGTGTAAATAAGAGTGTTAACCTGTAGTTTACAAACATACACTACGTTTGCAAACAATGACTAAACCATTCTCTGTTGTCCTCAGGATGAGCACGGTCATGGCATGCGGTTCCTGACTCTGACTGCTCATGCGTGTTGGGAGACATGGATCGCTGTAAGCACGTGGTGCGGCTTCGTTTGGGCCATGGCCACTCCATCCTCAACCCGCAGAAATGGCACTGTGTGGACTGCGACACCACGGAGTCGGTATGGGCCTGTCTGAAGTGTTCTCACGTAGGCGCGGTGGACGTTACATGGAAGAACACTTCTTGAGTCATTACCAGCAAACTCAACACCCGCTGGCCATGGAGGTTCGCGAGCTGGACGTCTTTTGCTTTGCGTGCGGAGATTACGTGTTGAACGATAACGTGGAGGGAGACCTGAAGCTCCTGCGAGGGGCTCTGTCTACAGTCCGAAGCCCGGGTCAGCGCTCACTGCGGTCGTCGGCTGCCGACGCCGCTCTTAGAGCGTGCGAAGTCACGCGGGATGGGACGGGGCCACGTCCGACCATGCAGATGGCCCTTTTGCACAGGAGGAAGAGTCTGCTCAGAAGTGCCCTATGTCGCTGGAGGGGCCGGCAGCAAGAAGAACAGAGATTACGTGAGGAAAAACTGGAGCAAGAAAGAGAGGAGAAGCGGCGCCAACGACAAGAGGTTAAGAAGAGACTCATGGGAGAACTAGCGAACGTTCCACCGAGAAAGAGCGCTCGGCTCCTCACTCAGGCTCCTCGTCCTACGCTCGCTCTCATCCCGCCGAAGTTCCGTGACCCTCCGAACGACTCGTCGCCTATTCTCAAACAGCCTTTGCTTCAGCTGTCCAACAAACCTCTCACGCGCCCGCTCCGTGGCACAGGTAGGCTTCACCGATATCGCACCTCACGGTCCGCACGCCGCAGGAAACTGGCACCCGGGGTCACAGGACTGCGTAACCTTGGCAACACGTGTTACATGAACTCTATCCTTCAGGTGTTGAGTCACCTGCAGAAGTTCAGAGAGTGTTTCCTCACGTTGGACCTGTGCGAGACGGAGGAGCTGCTCGCTAAGACCAACCAGTCGCAGAGCGTCGTAGACGGAGCCGGTGCCCTCACTGCGCTGGGTCGCATGGGGAGGACAACCGTGTCACAGAACGTCCCTCCCAGTTTAAGCGCGGCTGAACTGGTGCAAACCTAAAGAGCCACGTTCCTCATCTCGGCAGCAGATGTCGCGCAGGTCACGCGAGCTGCACACTCTCTTCAGGGTCATGTGGTCCGGTCGATGGTCGCTGGTCTCCCCGTTCGCCATGCTGCACTCCGTGTGGAATCTTATCCCAGCGTTCCGTGGATACGACCAGCAGGATGCGCAGGAGTTCCTGTGTGAGCTTCTGGATAAAGTCCAGCAGGAACTGGAGTCTGACGCACCACGGAAACATTTCTTGATCCCCATCACGCAAAGGAAACTCTCCAAACAGGTCCTAAAAGTGCTCAACACTATCTTCCACGGACAGCTACTCAGCCAGGTGATGAAGTTTTTCTTGTAACAAATCTATTGAACACTTGATATGAATCTCGTTTCTGATGTGAATGTGTTGTGTTCTCTGCAGGTAACTTGTTTGTCCTGTAAACGCAAATCAAACACGGTGGAGCCGTTCTGGGATCTGTCACTGGAGTTTCCGGAGCGATACCACCGGATGGAGAAGCCCAGCAGTGCCGCGTGTCAGCAGAGCTGCTCTCTGTCCGAGATGCTCGCCAAGTTCACAGAGACGGAGGCTTTAGAGGGCTGCATCTACGCCTGCAACTTCTGCAACAGTCAGTGCATGCAACCATGCATTTTACAGAGCTGTTCTTTAACCGTCGATGCATTTACTTACAACTTCTTTTTGTGTGTTTCCAGGAAAGCGTCGTAAATCGTCCCATAAGCCCCTGTCCTTGTCGGAGGCCTGTAAGCAGTTACTCATCTGTCGTTTACCTCAGGTGCTGCGGCTACACCTCAAACGCTTCCGGTCAGTCAAAATCAAGTTTTTCTCAAAGGTTTTCATCCAACTGATTATTCATGTTTAAGTTTTTAAAGCATTTGTTTCTGTTTAAATCATGATTTTTCATAGTCAGATAAAGTGCTGTTTTCAGAATTATCACATTCATAACAGTTCATAATCCTCATAAATGAACACATGAACATTAAAATAAAATGTTGAAAATGTCACGTTCATAATGCTTGTATTGCACGTTTGATAACGGTTTCTTGCACTTTTCAGGTGGTCCGGTCGGAACCACAGGAGAAGATCAAGGCCCATGTGGCTTTTTGATCAGGTCCTAAATATAGAACCGTGACTGCTGTTCCGACGCTATGGGGTCACTACAGAGAGAGGCGTACACGTATGATCTGTCTGCTGTCGTGATGCATCATGGGAAAGGCTTTGGCTCAGGGCACTACACAGCCTACTGTTATAACACTGAAGGAGGTACGTAAGGATTTGGTTTGTGTTTTGGACTTCTCTGTAATTGTGGTTTAGTGTCTCTTGTTAATGGCTTGTGTGTTTGTGTTGCAGGTTTCTGGGTTCACTGTAATGACTCTGAGATGAACGTGTGCAGTGTGGAGGAGGTGTGCAGCACTCAGGCCTACATTCTGTTCTACACGCAGCGCTCGTCTTAGACCCGTCTCTCTCTCTCTCTCTCTCTGTCTCTCTCGCTCTCTCTCTGTCTCTCTCGCTCTCTCTCTCCTCTCTCTCTCTCTCTCTCTCTCTCTCTCTCTCTCGCCTCTCTCTAATCTCTCGCCTCTCTCTCTCCTCTAATCTCTCTACTCTCGGCTCTCAGCTCTCTCTCCTCCCCCCGTCCTCTCTCCCCCGGCTCTCTCCCTCTCTCTCTCTACCCCGCCTCTCTCCTCCCTCTCTCTCTCTACCCGTCCTCTCTCTCGCCTCTGTCTCTCTCTCAGTCCTCTCTGTCTCCTCTCTCCTCTCCTCTCTCTCCTCTCTCTCCTCTGCCCCTCCTCCTCCTCTGCCTCTCTCTATCTCCTCTCTCTCCCTCTCTCTCTCTCTCTCTCTCTCTCTCTCTCTCTCTCTCTCTCTCTCTCTCGGGCCTCTCTCTCTCTCTCTCTCTCTCTCTCTCTCTCTCTCTCTCTCTCTCTCTCTGTTCCTGACATCAGCAGTGAGACTCAGAGACGATGGTTTGTCTCTGCTGGTACAGTCACACTTTTATCCAGGGCATTCAGGACCAAACGACACTCACCTGCAGGGTCCCGTACAGCAGACACACACAAACACACTCCAGAACTGAAGCTCTTCTGATGTGACGGCAATATGATCATCACACACACACTGAATCAGGAATTCTTCACCTTTGATACCGTGACTGTTTTCTACTCTCTTTCTACTCGAGATGAAATTCAGGACAACAGAAAAAGCCTCTTCATTACCATCAGTGATAAATGACTGAACAATCTATGACGCTGAATGTCTTTTAATTGTGTGTGTGTGTGTGTTTGTGTGTGTGTGTGGATGGGTGTAACCTCTGACCCTTAACCTTTGTCCTGTGTCGTGAGAGCACCTGTTATCCACTTGATTGATCTTGTGGGATCTTCCTGATGATAGTAAATAAAGAAGAAAAACTTGATGAGTTTGTGGGATTTGTTTATCTCATGCAAACCATTCCATGTTTCAATCAGTGTGATATTTAAGGGATCGTTCACCCAAAAATACTAAATCTCTTCATCATTTATTCTCTTTTACTATTTCTTCAGTGTAACACATAAGATGATATTTTGAGAAAACAATGAGGCTCGATGTTGTTCGATTATAACACAGAAATAAGTCATACAGGATTATAATGACATGAGGGTGAATGAATTATGAAACAAAAATGTATTATTAGGCAAACTAGATTTTTTTATTTTTGTAGTTTTATCACCTCATTATTCATAGTTTAACTATGAATAAACTACAAAAATAAGTTGTTTATGGGTATGTCAATAATCTACAATCAACATAACATTTATTCTGACCATTAAAAAACACTATTTAATTTATGCATTTGGCAGATGCGAAAGGGACTTTTATTGCATTATACTATACAGTTTCTTTACATTAAACTCATATTACACTTTGTAGTCATTTATTTTGCTATTTAAACTGCATTTTAATCTCTCTTTAACTCCATTTATTTAATTTAATCTCCAGAACTGCTTTAAGAAGTTTATTTCACCGTTTCATACTGTATGAGAAAAGGAAGTCAATCGCTTTCAAAATAAAAGTCTCGAGATGAAAAACACTGTGCTATAATAATCACTCTACTAAACTCTATTAGATTCTGATGTTCTGTAGTATTAACTATGACAAATTAAGCTGAACTAAATAATATACTTGAATATTTTATACCGTCAGGTTTTAAAACATTATAGCACCTAGAAATGAACATAAATCAATTCTACTACAGTTCAAATATCACAGTGTTCTACAATATTATTTCATGAGGGCAAATTTATCACTCTTGTGTAGTAAAGAATGGACACAGAAAAATTAAAATGGGAAAAAACAAAGTTTGGGTGAAAAACTAAAACAGGAAAAACGCTCATAATATATTAAAGTGTATGTAATATTAATGTTCAAGTCCTAACCAGAACTTTATTCTAGAAATCAAAGAGATTTGATTGGTTAATAACAACTGTGTAAAGTATCTAACCCTGATTATAATATTAAACTTGTAAACTTATCTCTGAAATCTGATTTCAGGATTAACAAACAAAATCATTAAAGCATTTAAACATTAAGTCCTCAACACATTGAGCTCAAACACACTTATATTATATATATATATATATATATTATTATATATGACTTTAGCACGTAAAAAATGACATTCATGAAGATAAAGTCATATTAACTCGTGAAATTACCTCAGAGGATCCGATTTAATCAACACACAAACACACGAATGTGTCCAAATATAACCGAGTTATTTTCCTCATTACAGACTCGTTTGTCTGGTCGACCTCATTTGCATAATGTTAATTAAACGTCAGACGGGTGACGAGCAGCGCGCGCCCGGCCAGCAGGTGGCGCGCATGAGTCCTGCAGATCATAAACCATCAGATCACATATTAATCTGATGCATTATTCCAAAATTAAAGTTAAATATTGAGCAGAGAATCAGATGTTCGTCTCATTCTGAGTCTGAGTGGATCCATGTGTCTCAGTGTAATCCAGCCGGGATTAATCTGTTCTGATCCGGATTAAAACCTGCATCTGGATTACAGCTTTAGATTGTCACACCAAGAAATACATTTAAACACTGATCTAGACATGATCAAATAATATAATAGCAATGCAGATGATATATTTGCAAATGTGTTTATTAAGAATACAGTAGTGTTGTGGTTTATTTTAGTAAACAGGTAGAAAGATGAGAAATATGATCATGCTGTTGTGATTGAGAGTCGTACACTATAACTGTGTTTACAAAAATGTGATTATTCACTACAGACATGATGTTTCTGTCAATTCACTTTATGCAAAATATTATTTAAAGTCAACATGAGATGAAAATCAACCCTATTCATTTATATTATACACATTCCTGGTCTTATTGTGCACAAGTCAAAAAATATTTCTCTCATCATTAAATAATAATCTACATCACCCCTAACATTTGTTTTTCACACTTTCCTCGACCACATTTCCATTATGACAATAAAATGTTTTGCAAGCACACAAATTAAAGTGATTGAAAAATGATCGTTTCATCCTTTGAAATGAGAAACATTATAGAAACATATTAGAAGATCAAATATAACAGACATTGAATTTTACAGAGACTAAACGAACTAAACGCAGCACATCTTCAGAGACGGTGTAAAAGCTCCTTCAGTTGTGATGTCTGGATCTGAGACTGTCATGCATCATCATCATCATCATCATCATCATCATCATCATTCAGATTCAAGATTCAGATGAACATTCATTAGTTTAAGCAGTAAAGGAGCTGAATGTCGTATAAAAGTAAAGAGACCCTCGTTTAGAAGAAAGATTGATGAATGTTTGTTTCTTTTTTGTATACCCTTCAATCTCTCGCTCATGATGGGATCAGAGTCTGTAGTTCTGTGTTTTGATCGGTTCTCTCAGCTGGACACCAGAAGAACCTCCAACCAATCCCAGTGTTTCCACAGCGTGAACAGGAAGAGCGCCAGGGCGAGGGTGGCTCCGACACGGGCGCGGGTCTTCATGAGCGGCGTGATGAAGTTGGCCATGGTGGAGACGAACACCAGGAGCACGGCCATCAGTGCCAGAATGACGTTAATGAGTTTTCCCAGCAGAGCTCGAGCGTTTGCGTTCTCCACACCCTCCAGCTGAACCACCTGCTGCTGCTGTTGCTGTAACTCCAGTTTGGTGATGCGGGTGAGACAGGACTCTACTGCCTCCTACACACACACACACACAGATACACACAAGTTGACACAATAATCATGTCTGGTAGTGAAAACTAGTAAATCGATGTGAAGGTCACCTGAATGTCTCGTGCTCTCTCGTACGACTGGTACGCAACCTTCTCCTCCATGCTGGCCAGCTCCTGCTTCAGGTTGCTCATCTCGTTTTGATGCAGTTCCGTCAGGTCGTTCAGCTGCTCCTCCAGACGCTCGTACCTGCACAGAGACAGACACGTGAACATCCGGCCGTGAACATTTCTTCATCAGCCGCAGGTCTCGCTGTTTTACCTGTATCTCTCCTCCTGTAAGCACTGCGTCATGTAGCTGTAGTAAGCTCTGCAGCTGCATTCTTCATGTCCTCAATGGCGTCCTCCATGTGAACCTGACTGGCTTTGATCTCCTGCAGACCTTCCAGTAGCGCATCCCACGAGGAAGATGAGTGGTGGTGATGATGGTGGTGATGATGTCCATCCAGTCGCGGGCTGCCCATGGTCGCTCCCATTCCTGACATGGCTCCGCCCGCCCCGCCCGAATTACTGCCACCTGCTGAGCCGGAGGTTGCGCTGGAGCATCTCGCCGCAGCTGCCGTGATTTGGGGCTGGGAGGCCGCGTGCGCTGCCGGCTCAGAGCTCTGGGCGTCTCTTCAGTGTGTCCGTCTTCAAGAGTGTCCTTCAGATGGGCGATGTTGTCAGCGCTGCCGAACTTGTTGCGGATGAGGCTCGCGAATTCTCGTGGTTTTGAGACGACGGCGGTGTGCGTGAGCGCAGAGACTCCGCCCTTCACACCTTCCACAACGCCACCTCCGAAACCACTGATTCCTGCTCTAACATTAGCACCTACATCCTTTAACCCCTGCTGCATGTCTCGCAACACGTCTTTGGGTTGTCGCGCTGGACCGTTCTACAGATTGGCATAAGCATGCAAACAAATGAAAAAATGCAGTAGATGAATGCAATGTCGCATACAACCGAATCTACAATGTATGTTAATATTACCTGCTCGATTTCCTTGAGTTTCTTATGGTAGTGCTCAAGTTTCTTGTGCAGATGTGCAATTGTCTGCGCAGATTTCTGGTTCTTCTTCTCAAACACTTGTTTGATGCGTGACGCCTGCTGTTTGTCTGCATTATGGGCCAGTTTGAGATACTCGGCCACGTTATCATCTCGTGCTTCCTGTTCCACACGGATCTGCTCTGTGATCTTCAGGATCTTCTGCTGCAGGTGTTCCAGCCACTCGTGTTCTCTCTGACCTCGCCGGCCGCCCGTCTGACCCGCCTCCATGCTGATGTTCCCGCCTGAACCTCCATGACTGACGGAGGGGGGCAGACTCAGTGTGGACACTTCACTCTTATCCAGCTGCACAACACACAATTAAACCATGAACATGCGATTGCACCATCATGCATATTAACATCTGATCTGATCAGAACACACACACGGATTCTAACACCTCAGCAGCAGTCCGAAAGTGCACTCCGTCATGGCTGTTTACACGCTAAACTAAACTAAAACGATCACACGCTCAGAGAGAAAGAGAGAGAGAGCGTGTGACCCACTTTTGTTCTGCTGAAAATATCTCTGCTCCATACACAACATCACACTAAATCAAGAGACGCAACTTATGCTGACATGCATTTATCTGTTTCTCAACAAATGATTGAAATCTGAGACGCCTGTTTTATATGTCCGAAGCGCATGCTGAATCCATCAGTCATGCACACTATAAAACATCAATAGTAATTATAGGTTTGTGATGAATCATTCATAAATGCAGCGTTGCAACTCACACACGCACACTGAATACATGAATGAACAGAAAGTTCTGCAATAATCTGCATGCGTCAGCAAAGATGCATGTTGCATGTGATCATGCATGGAGTGCCGTAACCCGCCCATAACACAACATATCAGCTCTCAACACACACACACACACAGCAGGGCTCATGAGAGGTTTCTGCAGCACACGCATCTTTTAATGCATGTGAAGCTGCATGTCTGCGTCATGTTACCTTTGAAGAGCAGGTGCATATGATCTACTGGTTGGACAGATATAAAAAGTAGGTTGAAACTGAACGGTGGGGGGACAGCAAACACACACACACACCTGCGGTGTAAATGTCTGACGTGTGTGTCTGGTGATAATGAGTGATTTCAACATGAGCTGACTTCAGACATGCAGAAGCGCAGGAGACAGACAGACACGCGATGAGAGACGGACAGATGGATGGATGGAACACAGGGACAGATGAATGAGGAGTAATTTGTCAGAGATTACCATGTTCTTCAGTGCAGGCCGTGCTGTCTCACTGTAGAGACGTTAGTGAGGGCCATATCCCTCTAGCTGTCTGTCTCTCTGGCTGTCTGTCTCTCTGATGAGGCTTTCATGCTTTCACAGTAGCAGCCGTGCTGCCGTTCCTCTCGTCTTTTGTCTCGTTTCTTTCTCGTCTCTGGCCGTGTGTTTGTGTCTGTGTTTCGACGCGGCTGCAGCGCAGATAAGGGGGGGAGGGGAGCTCGGCGGAGCATGCGTCACACACACACGCTGCAGATTCTGCATACACACACACACACACACAGTCACAGTACAATCTGTCCATGGATTTGCTTTCATTGTGTTTGTGCGTTTTACAAAGAAACCAGATTTTATAGTACCGTGTGTTTATTGTGTGGGTTTATATGAGTGTGTATGTGGGGGGCAGGACATTTTCACACACACACACAGCAGGGGCTGATGGGTAATACTGACGTCAGTTTCATAGCAACATGCTTCACAACAACTGGGCTGAAGAACGACTCCTGCTACACACACACACACGTCATCACAACACACATTGTGCATGTATACACACACACACACACAACAATAACACACTAGAATTGTGAGTGCACTACTGTAAAAAGTGTGAATAACAAACAAATCAAGTCAGCGTTTCTCTTCATACATACAGCTTTATAAACAATCAGCATCTACAACACAACATTACATCTGGAAATAAATACAGCACCTGTGCAAGCTACACAACTACACAAAAAACAATCAAGTGCAATTCAGTTTCATCTGCAAATAATCTGGAGAATTACAGATCGCAGAAATATACAAACATCAGAATACAAGAACATTACAAAACTCAATAAGACATGAGCCACTTTAATACACAAAGAACCCTAAATAACAGAGTTTGTTGTGTATTATACGGGATGTTGCGTCTTTGTATTCCATAAAAACATCAGAGTGTTTCTAAATAAAGCAGCATTTGGCCAAATTATGAAGCAGAAAGAATACATGCAAAACCCATTATTGTGTAAATCAATGCATTAAAGGAAAAAGAGTTTCATGAACGAGTCTCTGTATGTGTAAATAATGTAATTATACGTTGTTAAAACGTAATTGTAGGTTGTGGAAACATGTTGGCTTTACGTTTATAATAATATGAAGAGGGTTAGACTCATAAATTAACTAAAGATTAGAGTTTTTAAGAGCTACATTGTTTGTGCAATAAAGCAATACATTTTTATACGTGTACATTGTAAAACAAGTGAACCGTTTGTTTTGTGAAAACTGTGATGGGTTTGAGAGATTTTCAGCCCGTCCTGCAGAATGAAATGGAACTTTAAGGCACTTTTTGATGATGTTTGTTAAATGGTAACCGTCCCAAAAACATTGAATCATTCCACATGATTAAAGAGAAACATCAGACAGAAACACAGAGGATCTGTAGTGAAATGCTGGAGTTTAGAAATGTCTTTCCACACATCTGTGTTCCTCTGATCCAGACGTGTGTTTGAGATTTATTGGCCTGATTTGCGGGGCGTGGCGATTTGCCTCTTCTTTGCCTGATAGAAATCTGTTTGTATGAGATCAAACACAAGAGAAATGATTAGAATATTGACACTGTTAGTAAATCTGATTCACATCTTTATGTGTCTGTGTAATTTATTAAAAAGAAGCAGCTGAATAAATGAGTGAACCATCACAATTTTGTTATTTAAGCTCAATTTTCCCTTAAATTCTCATTATAATTATTATTATAATGCATCCGGTAATTCATTAGGTATATTCTATTACACTTTCACATTAACTTACATTGCATTATACTATACATTTTTAATGGCTCTAAACGAAACTTTTTAAAGATTTAAGCATAGAATTGTTTTTATGCACAAAATAATTTTTACTTTGTTTTTTGTATATTGGGGTGATGTATAAGTCAGAGACCAGTTTTCCTGTCACACCCTGTACCTGAGACCAAAACACTCTGTACCTGCGCCTGGCCCCGCCCACTCACCTGTGACATCAGGACACCCTGTACCTACGACCGGACCCGCCCACCCAACTGTGCCTGGCCCCGCCCCACGCTCACCTGTGATATTCGTCTGTTTTCTCTTCTGCGTTTCTTTCTTCTCTGGTGTTTTCTCCAGGTCATGTGTGACAGAAATGAAGCGCTCTGGTGTTCTGACCATGTTCTCTTTCCCAGCAGCAGACGGGCCGGGCCGAGCGTCCGATTCTCTCGACCGCTGCTCCTCTCTCTTACATGTGCGGTACAGCACAGGCACTCGAACCCCGGACACGCCCTCCCACCGGAAGTCTCCGCCCTCTAGCGGTTTCTCCGAGATGAAATCAAAGTTCCACCGGTGTGATGCTTCATCAAGATCTTTCCTCAGAGCATCATTATACTCCAACTGAAGCTGCTCGCGATCCACCGGACCGAACAGTCTCCTCCTCACAGGCCCGTTTCCAAGAGAGAGAGAGAGCAGGATCGCTTGTGATCCGCCATGACCTTACACTAGAGAGAGAGAGAGAGAGAGAGAGAGAGAGAGAGAGAGAGAGAGAGAGAGAGAGAGAGAGAGAGAGAGAGAGAGAGAGAGAGAGAGAGAGAGAGAGAGAGAGAGAGAGAGAGAGAGAGAGAGAGAGAGAGAGAGAGACATAGAGAGACATAGAGAGAGAGAGAGAAAGAGAGAGAGAAAGAGAGACATCAGTTAACAGTTGTTAACAGATCAATATATTAACTAAATGCAAATTAGAATATATATATATATATAAATTTATGCACTTTTGCAAAGCAGCTTAACAGAATTGAGAAACAAACTACAAATACATGTACATTAAAAATGTAGATAAAAGACAAAATGATAAACATATATGCATATAAAGTAGATTTATATATAAATAAAAAGAACTCAACATCTATAAAATATATTGAGAAAAAGTACATGTAATATAATATGATGAAAAAACATTAATAAATATAATACATAAATGAAACCAGTGAGAATATCCTCTACATTATATTAAAGCATATGAGAAAGTCGAGTGCAGTAAAAGACAATAATCCAGTTACACTGTTAGAGAAAATGACATGAATGTGTAATAAAAGTGTTAATCAGACCTGTGTTCTCTTCTGTAAGTGTGTGTCTGTGTGATGTTGTGTACTGCTGCTGTTTTTAAAGGCTTGATGTGTGTCATGTCTGGACAGATCTGCAGTAACATGTGAAGACATGTTCCAGTCTAACAGCACATGCAGTTCACACACATGACCAGCAGAGGGACAAATATTACAAAGAAAAACCATAAAAATCCCTTTCTAAATGACTTCTAAACGTCCTATTAAAATATTTTTCTTTTCTAGATATTCATTATAGAAGCAAAACCTGCTCTTATACCTTAATGTGATCAAATAAAGGTTACATTTGTCTTTGGGTGCGTTTATCAACATGATTTATTTGAAAAACAAAACATGAATGAAGACGAATTTAATTTTGTAAATGTCTTTAAGGGTCAAACTAAATTCAGTCATGTGACCCTCAGTGACACACACACACACACAATAAACAACAGAATATTATTACAACCTTAACACAACCTACAGAAAACAAACAGCATTTAATACATTTAATAGACAAAATGATATGCTGCCTCATATCAAAATGAATGAAAACACACTTTCAGCATAAACAATATTATTCTATCACTTCCTTTATTATATAGGTTATATTTCTATAATTAACACGTCACTCGCGTTCTTCCTCCCTATTGGTCGATGTGACGGAACGTGCAGTTCAGTACGAGAAAATATTCAAGCCAGCGGCGGGAAACAGAGACTGTCGCTGATTGGTCAGAAGTGACAGGCACGCTCGAGCCCCGCCCCTCTATCCTCTCGGTCCACGTGAACGTGTAACTCGTGTAAGCCGGTGGAAAACAGCTCGAACACAAACATTACTCTGATATCACACTACACAACACTACACAACACTACACAACACTACAACTTTCATGAAACTCTTATAAAGCATCACAAGTCAAGATAGAAAGTTTGAAAGAAAACTTTAACTCGATTATTAAACAACATAACTCGATTATTAAACAACTAAAGACATTTCGCTGTCAACTTTTCTTCAAGTTTAGAGAAGTCAAAACGAACAATAAGTTGTTGTGTGTAAAGAAATAAAACGTGCAGAAATCACGCAACTTACATGTGTTTAGATTCCTCCGCCTGTGAAGAGATTATCCCGAGAAGAAGAAGAAGTTATAAAAGCGTCACTTTAAATATATCGAGTAAGTGTTATTATAATAATAATAACTGTAAATCTCTCGTGTACTGATTGAATGTTCAGTGTTCTGAACGAGCCTCACAGAGTTCTGCTGCTGCTGCTGATGGACTTCACGAGCTTTATAACCTCCGGCGGGAGTCAGCGGATAGTGGGCGGGGTTTACCGACTTCTGCACGTGTACTGAGCCCGGTAAACACATGACAACTTGCGCTCGCGTGAGGCGCGGGAACGCGCATTCCAGTGGATGTACGTCACAGAACTTTAGCGGACTTGCCCAACACACACACACACACACACACACACACTTTACTTTTCTTGTATATTAATTACACTAATAACCATAAATCACTGTAGATTCATTATAATCATTTGTTAAGAAAAAAAAGCCAAAAATCCTTTGACATTGACAAACTAATTTTTAGTACTTATGTACATTTTACATTTACATTTTTACATTTAGGCATTTAGCTGACGCTTTTATCCAAAGCAACTTACAAATAAGTATTTGTAAAAAAAATAATTGTGACGCAGTGAAACAGTCATGTGTATAAATAAAGAGGGTTTTATGCATTAAACTGTAGAATTATTATAGTCTATATTATATAGTGTAAGTATTGGGACAATAGGGGCAAAATGTCTCTGTTTGCTTGTCAAAACATTAAAAGGTGAATATAAACATTTTATTTTTCATCTGTTTTACTTTATACAATTTACCAACTCAATGGAACAACATGTGGATTTTAATTCTTTTATCTAAAGTTGAGACAATAGTGAGACAATAGTGAGACAATAGTGAGACAATAGTGAGACAATAGTGAGACAATAGTGAGACAATAGTGAGACAATTGCTTCTGCAATCTGAGTCTTGCATTTGATGACGACATAAATCAGGATGAAAAGTAGTTGTGTTTTGTTGAAAAAGCAAATGTGTTAAAAAATAATCAAATGTTATTTTAGGAAAAAACTATGTAATAAATAGAGCAACTGGAGAGATTCACAAGATTAAAGTAAATGATAGAAACATTTTTGGGGAGAGAGAGAGAGAGAGAGAGAGAGAGAGAGAGAGAGAGAGAGAGAGAGAGACAGAGAGAGAGAGAGAGAGAGAGAGAGAGAGAGAGAGAGAGAGAGAGAGAGAGAGAGAGAGAGAGAGACAGAGAGAGAGAGAGAGAGAGAGAGAGAGAGAGAGAGAGAGAGAGAGAGAGAGAGAGAGAGAGAGAGAGACCTGTATTTGATAGTATTGTGGAAGAGAGACAGGTGGGGTCGGGAAACCGCCACGAGTCAGACTCGAACCTGAACGAAGTATTAAATATAATTTTTGCGCAGAAATAAATAATGAAATATATGCTTCAATCAAATATCATCAGTATATCAGTGATAATCTTGATGAGATATAAGAGACACACTCATTATAAAAAGCTGATTGAAACATCAGCGCACGGAGACGGTGAATCATCACGCCATGACGTCACGATGCCTTGAGTAACGCAACAGGAAGTGGCGGGAAATTTTGAGCGTACAACCTGTTCTTTCATTCATTCAGATTCATTCATTACTTCTTCTTCTTTATCTTTGTATTATTGTTATTATTATTCGAGTAATAGCGTCTGCTAAATGAATACATGTAAACGTTATTCTTCTTATTTGTATAATATGATCTGATCTGAATTGAGATGATACTGCAGCTGCTGGAGGCTTTAGGTTTGATTTACATCAAATCATGAAAGAGTTAAGCACTCACACACGTGTCAGCTGATTACATAACACACAGCACCTCATTTAGAGGGAATCTGGAAGATCAAGGGTCAGGCACCACCCTAGAGTCAAGTCTTATTTAAGAGCTCATGGTGTGAGAGAGAGAGAGAGAGAGAGAGAGAGAGAGAGAGAGAGAGAGAGAGAGAGAGAGACAGAGAGAGAGAGAGAGAGAGAGAGAGAGAGAGAGAGAGAGAGAGGAGAGAGAGAGAGAGTGAGAGAGAGAGAGAGAGAGTGAGAGAGAGACAGACAGAGAGAGAGAGACAGAGAGACAGACAGAGAGAGAGAGAGAGACAGAGATGGAGAGAGTGAGACAGACAGAGAGACAGACAGAGATGGAGAGAGAGAAAGACAGAGAGACACAGAGAGAGAGAGAGAGAGACAGAGAGAGAGAGAGAGAGAGAGATGGAGAGAGAGAGAGAGAGAGAGAGAGAGAGAGAGAGACAGAGATGGAGAGAGAGACACAGAGAGAGAGAGAGAGAGAGAGAGAGAGAGAGACACAGAGAGAGAGAGAGTCATGTCTTTATATGAAAGTCAAACAGGACAAGAGTCAGAAGGGTTATGACGCCCTCTGCTGGTATCACATCATATCTTCTATTCAGGCAGGATTTTCCTGTAAAATGAGTTTCTAAATATTACACACAACACAAGAGACAGAACATCACTGCTGGTAACACACACAAGTGAATAAATGAGAAGTGAATGTTTATTTTGATCACTTTAGTGTTTCACATTGAATGACATTTAATGTTCAATGCATCTAAACGGAGAAATCTTTGAGAAACATGAAGCGTAACATTATTTTCTTCATTAGTGTCACTTTGGGTCATTTAAAGAGTACTTGAGAAGAAAAGATCATGTGATCTTAGAAACATTTATGATCAGAAAACTATAATTCAATGTGCATTTCACTTACACACAGACAAACAACTGAAGAGTAGAAAGAAAATCTGACACGATGAGTTTTCTCTGTAATGAGTTTTAATTCAGATCAACATTATAAACAGTACAAACACTACAAGGAAAATAATAAATGAAAGCTGTTCTTCATTCCTCCCCTGCTGTTCTCATAGTGCCATTACACCTCCCTCCTCCCCCACCTGCTCTCATCACAGTTACATATAAAACCTAAAGATCACATTCAGATTCCTGCCTTACATCACCAAAACACAAATAAAAGCTCCTTAAAAGTGTGCTGCGAGGCCAGAACATGGCGTAACACCTGCTAACACACAAACACAAACGAACCCGCTAAAATAACGATCGCGTAATAAAAACACGAGAGACTCCAAAGGATTGGCGGGCAGTAAAGTCTTTTCATCAAAGATGCGTGTGGAGGTTCTGTAAGGTTCTTTCTCATCACGACGTTTATTTCCTTTCATTAGATCTGGATCGACTGTAAAGAGAGCAAGAAACACGAGATCAGCGTTTGACACGCACACAAAGGAGAAATAAACGAGAGAAAGCTCACCTCCTCGATCGTGAGAAAGATCTCGAGGGTTTATGGTTCCTGTCACGGGACAGAGATCTTTCCCTCCTGCGCTCTCTGGAGAACGATCTAGAGAGAGAGAGAGAGAATCAGTGGTGAATCAACCCAAAACAGGAAGTGGGTTTAACGGTCGAGCTGCTGACCTGCTCCGACTCGACTGAAGCTCCTCCTCCTGGGAGATCTAAAAGAAGAGGAAAAGCGAGAGTGAACGCACGGATCGGCACACATCATCATCATCATCATCATCATCATCATCATCATCATCATCTAAACCTCCAGCCCGCTAACACTCAACATGACCCTGATACAGGCGTGGAGTGAAGATCCGCTCTCACCGCGCGCGAGAGAAACTCTGATTACACTACACAGTGCACACTAAGAAGAGAAACGCACAATCCAACAGAACGGAGGAGAGAGAGAGAGAGAAGAAAGAAAGCCCACGTTTCTTACGTAAGCTGAACCTCCTCGAGTTAGGTCTGACGCTGACCCTCTCCCTTCACCTGAACATTTCTCCTCATCTTACATCTCTATTCAGCATGAGACTGTATAAAGCAGGAAAAACTTACTAGTCTTTTGGTTTCAACAAGCTAGAAAAGCGAAGGGAGACGGCTGGCGGCGGGGAGCAGAATTGATGGAAAGTGCAGGCCAGATGCGCGCGAGCTGATTAGCTGGCTTCTGGCGGACGGGGCGGACGTAGTGGATTTTTCCTGCTTTTATTGCTTAGCGAAGGCTGTTGGCCGGTGGTGGTAGAGTAGACATTGGGAACGCGTTAACGCCCATTGGTCAGGAATGTGAAGTGGGCGCTGCGATTGGGTGTAAAGGTCGGAGGAGCTGAGAACGGCATGCCCAGGAACCAACGGGCTGGTGCCACCGATGAGCGGCCGCGCCGGGTCATGTGACACCGACCCTGCCAGCTGATTGGGGGCACGCTGGTCGCGTGATGCTGAAAGAAGACTAGTAGACTGACTCAGAGGGTGGTGAGGAGAGGCATGGTGGTGACTCTGCAACGGGGTTCATTCTTATTAATATAGATGATAAAGAAAATCAAAAGAACAACCTTCATTTAAGTCAACAAAACCAATCACAGTAAGTCCCCATTACTCTAGAGCCAACTGGGCTTTTGCAATCAATCACAATTATATTCTTTACCCATGAATCGCACAAATCACAGCCAGCTCACGATTCACCCGAGTTCAATTTGACCTCTGAACTCTAGTGACCTAGTCTAAACTCTAGATATCATAGTGTGAAGTGATGTCAGGGTGAAGCGCGGCAGACGTCTCTTTGTGAGATTCGCTAAAACAATCAGTCAAATGTAAATCAGGTTTTATCAGCCCAGTCAGCCATGAGTTGTATTTATTGTTTAATGGTTAATAAATGATAATGAAGATGGAAGAGGATCTTCAGAAGCGGTCCGGTGACGAACACGAGCCCTCGGCTCCGGCAGGAGGAACCGTCATACACCTGAGGAGAGAGAGAGACGTGTACCTGCGTCTGGGGGGCGGGCTACGCCTGCGGTAATCATCACGCGGCCGCCGGCTCCAGGAGGGAGGAGGACCTCGGTTACGTGTTCTCTTCTCACCGTTGGACAACTCCACCCTCACTCGGCACCCGCAAAGAGTCCTGAATCATCACCGTTAAATCAATTAGATCAGAATAAGATCACAGGAGAGATTACAAAAAGAGCCGCGCTCACCGTCCGTCCAGCTCTCTGACGGCGTCCGTGGCGTCTCGAGGATCCTCAAACTCTACGAACGCAAAGCCGGGAGGGTTCCGGGCCACCCAAACGCTCCTCAGGGGCCCGTAATAACCGAACGCTCTCTCCAGCTCGGATTTATTGCCATTGTTTCCCAGATTACCCACATACACCTTACAGTCCAGAGGACAATCTCGATGCATGACTCCACCTGCAAAACACCATTTACACGTGTCACAGAAGCCGTCATCAGAGATTCAGAGGTAAAAAGTGAAATGTGTGTTCAGGTTAAACCAGATGGTTTGGGTGAAAGTTACTCTGTTTCATGAGGGAATGAAAACGTCAGAGCCACACCTGAAGAAATCCACAGCAGTCCAAACTGTCATGAATAAAACAGATATCAGACATCTGCAGGGTGAAGGTGTTTCACTGTCATCTCATTTATTAACATGACAAACACGTGATTTACATGCGCTTACATCATCATTACAGATGCAGGAAGCGGTTTATTAATAAACTAACAACATGTTGTTTTGTTTACATCATAATATACACTGTACACGTGTGTGAGAGAGAGAGAGACACAGAGAGAGAGAGAGACACAGAGAGAGAGAGAGAGAGAGAGAGAGAGAGAGAGAGACACAGAGAGAGAGAGAGACAGAGAGACAGAGAGAGACACAGAGAGAGAGAGAGAGAGACAGAGAGAGAGAGAGAGAGAGAGAGAGAGAGACAGAGAGAGAGAGAGAGAGACAGAGAGAGAGAGAGAGAGAGAGAGAGAGACACAGAGAGACACAGAGAGAGAGAGAGAGAGAGAGAGCAGAGGAGAGACACAGAGAGAGAGAGAGAGAGAGAGAGAGAGAGAGAGAGAGAGAGAGAGAGAGAGAGAGAGAGTAATTCAGGCCTCTGCTTTTGTTTGCAGCTCAAAAGGTCACATGTTAAACACAGACTCACACACTATAAAATCAACACAAAAATAAAGTAAATGTATCTGCTGCGAACAGAAAAACATCACAATTAAGAGAATTATTGACTCGCTGTTAGCTGCTAACGGCTAATCTGGGTCAAACGGTAAAATGGCGTCGTGCAAAAACACACTCACACCGATCGTAAATGTAAAATAATCGGGTGATTCTGCTGCACAAACATCACATACACATACACGCTGTGCGGTAATGACAACGAATAAAACGTGAATTTACCGTGAAAATCTCTCGCTTATCGATCGTGTATCTCTTTGATTCCTGGATCAGATCCGCTCTGAAATGGCGCAACGGGGAGATGCGAACGCTCTTACGTACCAGAACAGACGTAAAGACGCACGCAGCGTAGGCGTCGCCCTGACAGGAGAGGGAGGAGTCTGCAGACTGCACAGAAGGTCTGTGAGAGGAGCTCATGACAGAGAAATGAGTTTATCTATCACAGAAGTACATGTGTGTTATAATCAAGATCTTAAAGGAAACATTTCATTAGTTTGTTTCTTGTGGCATATTTATTAGTTTAATGCTGATGAAGCTGAATTGAGCTTTTAGTGTTTTTAATTCATCCTTTTTTTAAGGTTCTCTTGTGTTAACTAGTTAGTTTAAAACTACAGAGAGAGAGAGAGAGAGAGAGAGAGAGAGAGAGAGAGAGAGAGAGAGAGAGAGAGACAGAGAGAGAGAGACAGAGGTCACATGTTAAACACAGACTCACACACTATAAAATCAACACAAAAATAAAGTAAATGTATCTGCTGCGAACAGAAAAACATCACAATTAAGAGAATTAATGGCTCTGACGTAAACGTCAATGTCCTATAGAGATCCCAACCAGAATTTGGCTGAAAATATTAGAATCAGTAATTGAGCCGATTGCTCTCTATGGAAGTGAGGTGTGGGGTCCGCTGACAAACCCAAATCAAGATTTAACCAAATGGGAAAAACACCCGATTGAAAGCCTGCATGCAGAACTCTGTAAAAATATATTACATGTGCACAGACACACAACAAATAACGCATGCAGGGCAGAATTAGGCAAATATCCACTAATCATAAAAAATACAAAAAGAGCAATCAAATTCTGGAAACATCTGAAACTCAGTGACCCCGCTCATATCATTATAAAGCCCTGAAATACCAAGAGATGAGCAAAGAACCAATCCCTCTCTCATCTGATCCAGAACTTCCAGTCCTGATGTTTCACTAACATCTACTGACAATCATCACACTGAAGATCTGAATCATAACAATACTGACAAAATTAAATTAAATCTAATTACAGCACAAATGAAAGAAAATTACATTAGTCATTGGAAACATCAAACACAACAACAAAGTAAAATGAAATGTTATTTGGCCCTCAATAGAGAATATTGTATGGCAGACTATCTGTACACAGTGTCAGATAAAAAACTGAGAGCCTCGTTGATGAGATACAGACTCAGTGGTCACAAGCTGACTATAGAGACGGGCAGACACAGAAAAACATGGCTGCCACAGGACGAGAGGTTATGTCAACACTGTGATCTGAACCAGATCGAGACAGAACTGCACTTCCTAACAGAATGCACAAAATATACAGACATTCGGACAGAGTTTTATGAGAAAATAAAGTGCATCCAGCACACGTTTGAAACTCTATCAAACGATGAGAAGCTGCATTATCTGTTAGGAGAACACAAGGACTGCTGTGTGTTAGCAGCACAATATGTGTCTGCCTGTCATAACAAAAGAGAAAATACTTCATCTGTCCTGATCTGATGTTTCACACGTGTAGATAAATTGATGCTCATTTTATATCACACTGCTCTTATATTACTGTCACTGTATTCTTTTACTTGAATGTATATTTTGCTTTTATTCTTTAAATTTTTTATTCTATTTAATTCTATAGATAAATGTTACTTTTATTTTAACTTTTTCTTTGTACATAATTTGCACTATTTGTATGCAGCCCAGCTGCAATTGCTTTGGCAATACAAATTGTACAATTTTGTCATGCCAATAAAGCACACTTAAATTGAAATTGAAAGTGGAAATTGAGTCAGAGACAGGCAGAGAGAGAGAGAGAGAGAGGGAGAGAGAGAGAGAGAGAGAGGAGAGAGAGAGACAGAGAGAGAGAGAGAGAGAGAGAGACACAGAGAGAGAGAGGAGAGAGAGAGAGAGAGAGAGAGAGAGAGAGAGAGAGAGAGAGAGAGGGGAGAGAGAGAGAGACAGAGAGAGAGAGAGAGGAGAAATGACAGAGAGATGTTGACTTTTGAATGAACTGTCCCTTTAAAAAGTTAAAGGTTTGTCATGTAGTTGCTAGTCAGACGATGTTTCTCTGTGCAGGAATTACTGTAGAATCATCATCATCATCATCATCATCAAACACCAGCAGACCTGCATTTCTCACCTACAGAAACCACATCTGAGATGTGTTACTATGGCGATGAGAATCCTTAGAGATGCTGTTGTGTTGATGTGGAATCACACTGATGATCTCACATGCGTTCAGGTTCTAATGAAGAGGAATGTTAACTGGGAGACCAATTTAACAGATTAAATGGACACTGATGATGTTGTCTTGGAGTATTCTTCTTCTTTCCTTGTTTTAATTATGTCAGAGTTTACGTTTGTCAGAGTTTCTTTTCTCTTTTATTATCTTTCTTTCTGGATGAAAACACAGAAGTCTGCTGCTTCTCTCAGCACATTCACATTTTCTGATTTGAGTTTCAACTGCAAAACAACATTCATTCATCAATACATTCATCACAGGTTCATTATAAATGAGTCAGACTGAAAGAGATCTGTGTGATAATTGGGACCCTCTGTGACATCACTTCCTGTGTGTTTGGAGCGCTGGTGATCTATATAAACCCTGAGGAGTGACTGTCTGTCTGTCAAAGATCTGCAGACAGCAGGAGAACAGACAGACAGACAGACAGACGCCTCGCTGAGAATGTAAGTACATCATCTCATGAAGTTTGTTGTGAAAGTTTTCATGTGAATGTGTTTCATCATCAGTGTGTTTGTAGATGATGCTGAAGGCAGCTGGGCGCTCTTATCAGCTTCCCACCGCTGTCATGATGATGATGATGATGATGATGATGATGATGCTCGTTCAGTGTCAGGACAGTGAAAGGTAAAACACATCATCAACATCACTAACTACAAAAACACACGTGATGTGGATTAAGATCAGATTGTTTATAGGTCTAATAACTATAACTGTCTTCTAATATTTGTAAGTGGCTTTGGATAAAAGCGTCAGCTAAATGCCTAAATGTAGATGTAACTGTATGCTGTAAATCCTCTTTAAATATTTACTGTCATATAATGTATGTTAATGTATCTGGCTTTACATTTATTAATTTGATCAACTTTTAACTTTAATTATTGATTATAAATGCATTAAGATCCAAATGTATTTATTATCAAAGATCTTTGCACATAAACAAATACTGAGGTAGAAACTCATTTTGCTATAGTAAGTGTTTATCAACCTTGTTGATTAAACTTATTAAACAAATGTTATTCTACAGTTTTTACTTCATCTGAACTACAGAATACATAATATAACAGTATATTACAATTTACTCATATTTTATAATATTCAGAGTTTATTTATAGTTTATAGTTTTTTATGATTTATATTAATCCTAAATAATTCATAAAGTATTTATTTTTATACGTAATTGTATAAGTGTTATTTAGTATTTCTTTCTAGTATAGTCTCTGTTGTGTTACAGCAGACGGGCGTGTGACGGAGCATCAGTTGATGCACGATCGCGTCGCTCCATTCAGAGTCTGAAGCGTTTGATCTGGTTGTCCAGCGCGATGGAGGGTCTTCACACCGCTCAGACCCGCACGGCCGGTGACCCCGACACCCGCCCGGGTCACCTGCTGTCTCAGTCCGGCCACAGGAGGGCGCTGGAGACGCTGCTGACTGACATGTACACGCCTCACTTCAGCTCTGTGATCAGAGACACGGACAAATGAGCCGGACGACTGAACTGTCATCATCAGATGAGTGAATGAATCACACCGTGTGTTTTAATCTGGTTCATCTTTCTTCATTTACATACAGTGATTTTATCACTCGCTGGTTTAGTTGGTTGTGATCTGAATCACATGTTCATTCATGCCTGAAAGTCTTCATGAATGTGTTTATCTGTACTGTGGTACAGGGAAAGTACATTATAATCCTCTAAAGTACATTATAATACATAATGCATGTGTAGAAATGTAATCCTGTGATACGTGCTGATTTATCATGAGGTTCAGATTTGCTTTTCTCTTTATATTTCTGTAGACTGACGGTTATTGACAGATCATGTGTTTTATTTCATATATGTGAATGATTAAAAGCTTTTCAGTAAACCGTCGCACACATCAGATGTGATTTCATTCATGTTGTGATGATCTTGTAAAATTTGTGTTTAGATTTTAACATCCATTTCTCACCCGATGTTAAAACACAACATTAACACATTTCATTTGACAAGCGACTGAGAGTGAAATGCTTTTTTATTTTGTGTGCTAAATCATTATTTCATAAACAGCTGTAATTACAATAAAAAAATTACCTTTCTAGATTATTTGACAGTCGTTAGTGTGTGTTTGTGCTCATAAAAAAGATCAATCTGAAATCCATCACAGATTTACAGTAGAAAACATGATGAAATATGAAAAGTAAACAGACGTGATTTGATCAGCTGATTCATTAACACATAGAGAAAATCAACAGTAAACATGTCAAACGTGTCCTCACAGAACACAAACTCTATCTGTTACACAGGATTTATAGATTTAAAAACACTCACACACTTGTGTTTCACAGCTCGTGTAGAAACTTAATCTCTCTCTCTCTCTCTCTCTCTCTCACACACACACACACACACACAGTATCTCTCTCTCTCTCTCTCTCTCTCTCTCTCTCTCTCTCTCACACACACAGACACACACAATCTCTCTCTCTATCTCACACACACACAGTATCTCTCTCTCTCTCTCTCTCTCTCTCTCTCTCTCTCTCTCTCTCTCTCTCTCTCTCTCTCTCACACACACACACACACACACACACACAGTCTCTCTCTCTCTCTCTCTCTCTCTCTCTCTCTCTCTCTCTCTCTCTCTCTCTCACACACACACACACACACACACACACACACACACACACAGTCTCTCTCTCTCTCTCTCTCTCTCTCTCTCTCTCTCTGTCTCTCTCTCTCTCTCTGTCTCTCTCTCTCTCTCTCTCTCTCACACACACACACACACACACACACACAGTATCTCTCTCTCTCTCTCTCTCTCTCTCTCTCTCTCTTGACTTTTGTAAAAGTGTACGCCGGTGATCACTCCATTATCCTGCAAAAGAGAAAGAGTTGAAGAGTTGAATGTGGAGAAAGTGAGCTGTGTTTAGATCTGTCAGTGCAGAACATCATGACCCAGAAACTCACAGCTGACTCATGACATGATGACACGCTACACATATGAAATAACTCAGCATTATTATTAAGCCAACTGAACATTATAGAGCAAACAAGATAAAGCAATCCCATAATGCAATCATTCTTCTGTGAGTGGTTTCTAATAATCTTTGCTGTTTGTGTTCAGTGTAAATCATGGAGTCAGATGACTGTGTTTTCAGATGTCTGGACCAGCTTTAGATAAATTAACAAGCTAAACATTAAAAATCAAGCTAAAGACTAAAGTGTTTCTAGATGTGAGGAAGCTGTAATGAGTGTGTTTGTTCATTTCTTACTCTCTCACTGCAGAATATCAGCCAGTTTCTCTTGATAATACTCATAGTTTTCCTGACAATCCTCCCACACCGTGAACTGCTGATCGTCAGTCCTCCGCGAGGCGTGTCCCAGGTGTAGAGTGAAATCCAGCGGCTTCATCATCACGGAGTTTACAGCCCGGCGCCGCCAGCGTCTTCAGCCCGCCTGGATCTCCGGCTCCTCCCACTCGAAGAGCCGAGGCGAGAAGATGGACAGGCCGGACGTTCTTGCTTGGATTTAGGGACCTCGGCCAGTTTCCCGGCGCAGGCGGCACACGGGCTGGACGACACGTACCAGGTGATGGTGTATTTGCAGGCGGGGTCGCAGGCGGGCAGGATCTGCTGGAAGAAGGCTTCCTCCGCATGTGGACCCGTGTGTTCATCCTCAATATATCCTCTGAGGAGACCGTCGGCCCCGGGACCCTGATCCACCAGATAACACAAGAAGGTCTTATTCGGCGGACGACGGTATTCCACGTTCTTGAACTGGAACTTGAAGAAAAACGGATCTATGCGATTCCTGAAGACACATGAAGGAAAAATCTCAATTATTTCTCCCCAGACATCAATGAAATTCAATCGAATCCTTCGTTTAAGTCTCTAACTCAAATGTGTCAAGTCTGACATCAAAAGTCAGATTTTAATATGAACATTTCTCTACATTCATTTACACCGCCATGTAGTTTAACATTTGACTCACTTCTTTCTGTTTTCATTTCTCCTGAGAGAAACATCTGCACAATAACATTCATCATCTGGTCATTTTTCATGCCATTACAGTGATGAGATCGAACACATCACAAGCGTTTCTGAATGTTTAGGAGTAACGTTGACAGACACGAGAGCTGTGTGGTTGTTTTTAACACCCGCTGGACAGATGGAATGACTGCGAGGGTTATAAATACCTGCAGCTGATCTGTATTCTTAGATTGTGACCCACATACAGACCGACTGCTGCATGTGTCAACATTATTTCATTAAACACTGGCATCAGAAAGCACATCTCAGTCATATCTCAACTGATTCACATAGACAGAGATTTAATAAAGAGCCCGTGGAGAGTTCTGCAGAATCATATCAATGTCTCAATGTGAACTCATTAAGAGCAGATGATCTCAACAACTCATTCACTTGATCCTTCAGGAACTTCAAACTCTGATCCTTCAAGACGTTTCTAATGCTCATGAGATTAGTGTCGAACTTTAATCCTCGTGAAGAACCATTTGTGTTCTAGAGTTGATTTATGGTTCCGTGTGGTTTAATAAAGTTCTTCATATCTCATCGCAGGTTCTTTAGATCAGATGTGTAAAGCTTTGGATAAAAGCGTCAGCTAAATGTAAATGTAGTGAATCTTTCACAGGTTCAGACTGGGATTACTGAATTAGGTTCTAAAGAGAACAGTTGTGATTATAAGCGCTTTAGATGACCTTCAGCGGCTGAAGATATCAATGAATGAGAACAATCTGCAGAACATCACAGCAAACATCTGGTTTTTTGAGTAGAAACACACAGTTTATTGATGTTCAGACTCACCCGGTGATGATCTCAAAGCGGCGGCAGCTCCATGGGTTCTGGTTTCTCAGCGTTCTCTCCGTTGGTGGCGGCGCGGTCGCTCCGTTCTCCACCGGCGTCTCCGTCTCGCTCACCTCGGCCGGTTTCTCATCTTTCTTCACGTCAGGTTCTGCTTTCTCTTTCCTCCTGACTGTCAGACGAGAGCCGGTGCTGCTCTTTCTGTCGGCCATCATGAAGACTGAACACACACACACAAACACACACTTCAGTATTTATAACACCACTGGGATTGTGTGTGTGTGTGTAATGATAATAATGTTAGACAGGGGGTTGTAGAAGCAGCTGTTGGTATTTGCTATAAAAGGCGAGACGACAGACTGAAGAAAATCCTACAAGAGGTTCAGGGGGTTCCTCATTACAAACCACATCAGATCTCAAGTTTCTAATATAAAATGAGTCGACAACAACTATAATAAACAGCTCTGATCGTGTATTAGAAAGAAGTTGTTGAGAAATGTTTGAATGAATGTTGAGTTTTAATGTGAGGCATGTGAGATTACTGGAGAAAGATCTGGAGTATCAATGAGACACAAATGTTATAAATCTTGTGAAGTGTAGAAGTATAGTAGTCACGATATCGATTCACAGACAAATGATAATATAAATAAAAATCTGATGTAAACATCACTGATGAGCAGTTCTGATGTGCTGTAGTGATCAGA
>CM032818.1:895432-897932 GCA_019155185.1 Beaufortia kweichowensis
CTCGCTGTACTCACCTGACTCCGCCCTCTGAGTGATTGTCTCACCTGGCCACACCCACATTTCCAGGTATAAATGAAGTTAACAGCAGGTAGATGAGCACAGTTTGGATTATTACAGATATCACAGCTGGACACACAACAGATCACTACAGCAGGTAAACACCACCACTATATTCTCGATCAGTTGATTATTACTGAACTTGATGATGTATCAAAGTGAAATATCTTGACCATTCTCGGTGTATTTCTTTATCAAACGTTATTTTGTACGTCTTGCATGACAGAAATCTCATGGCGTCGAGTGAACTCTGTCAAATTCTCAACAACGCGAATGCCAATCTGTACCCGTCTGAACCGCAGCCCAACCTGCTGAACATGTGATCAGAACGCCACAACTCTCTGAACTCACCTTTAACAATCATCACAACAACACAACAGGTAAGAGCTCATCAACACACACACATCTGATGCTCGTCTGAGTCTCCAGACGTGAGATCGCTGCAGTTTGACCTCCGCTGAGAATGATTAACTCACACAATGTTTAACTAGAACGGTGTGAACACAAACACACACACCTGAAGCTGTATTCATGTATGAACGTGTTCTCCGGCAGGTCACTGGCACCAGCTGAACCCACAGTTATGGACCCATCAGAACGTTCTGGAGTGGATCGGACATAACGTGGAGGAGAGCCGCTTTGATGCCAGTCTGTTGAACATGATGTACTGTGATATGGGACGGATCGATGCTGTGTGCCATGAGCAGAGAACATCTCATGAATCGTTTGGTGCCGTGTTTGGAGATAAACTTCATCGCGGTCTGGAGAACCTGGAAAGCGAGATATGGTGAGAAAGCGAGATTAAGCGAAGAATGAGATTGAAAGTTTGAATGCATGAAATATAACGCTGATGTGGTTTTGGCGTGCAGCTACAGATCTGTCTGACAATCCGGTTCTGAGTGAATCTGAATTTGATCTGCTGGACACTCTTCTGTTTCCCTTCATGGCGAGCGGGTCTGGGACCGCTGCTGGAGACGGTCGTCGTTCAGCCAACAGGTAGAGTCTTTTCTCTTGTATTTACTTGATTGATTCTTGAAGCAGCTTTATAACGTGTAACTCTGTGTGTTTCTGCAGAAAGATCTGAAGCGGATTACAGCTACTTTAACGATTACAGGAACCGTCTGACTCCAGAGAGCGATCACGGCTACGAGTCTCTGTCTGAGAGTCTGCAGAGCTCTCACAACGGTACGTCACGCTTCCTTCACTAAACTCCGAATCATTCATTTCAAACATCTCCAAGTCTAAAGTCTCGTCTCGCGTCTTCATGCGCCGCAGGCAGTTTATTAAACCCGAGTTCACCCGAGTGCAGTGGCAGCGATTCTGACCCAGAATACTTGGAGAACTTCATCAGCACCAGTACGTTTCTCCCGTTCACATTCCAGAAACAAACACAACACCACGAGGGAAACGTCATCTAACGTTTGTGTGTTTTATCTCGGCAGAGACAGTCACAGTGAAACAAGAAGTCACGCAAGTGAAGAAGAGAGGCAGAGGACGACCTCCGAAACAGAGCCGCGGCTTCGATCATTTCGTCGAGTCTAAGAAAAGCAAACACGGTGAGTAAAGCGCATTAAAATACCCGAGACCGACATCGAGCACGGTTCGTGGGTAGACTGAACTGAAGCGGGTGTTTGTCTTTCAGCTCCGAGAGGAACTCATCTGTGGGAGTTTATCAGAGACATCCTCATCCATCCCGAACAGAATCAGGGTCTGCTGAAGTGGGAGGACCGCAGAGACGGAGTCTTTAAGTTTCTCAAGTCTGAAGCCGTGGCTCAGCTGTGGGGTCAGAAGAAGAAAAACAGCAGCATGACGTATGAGAAACTCAGCAGAGCCATGAGGTAAACACACAAACTGAACTTGAATCACCGTGGACTGAGAACAACAGAATAATAATCCAAACGCTTTTCTCTTTTCTCCAGATATTACTACAAGAGAGACATTCTGGAGAGAGTTGACGGCCGTAGACTCGTCTATAAGTTTGGGAAGAACTCTACGGGCTGGAGGATGGAGGAGACGGGATACTGATGGACCTAAAGACAGACGGTCACTGCATTAGAGACTTTTGTGCTCTTAATCGTGAGGAACTTCAGGATAAAGATCCTCTTCTTTAGAAACAAACTCTTTCCAGAGGGAAAGATTTCAGAGAAACTGTAAGCCAGTGTTTTGGCTAATGTAGGTTTATGAACCAGTAAAAGTGTGGTGTTGCTCCAGTAGATGAGCTTTAGTTATGACGGCACTTGAGTGACTGTCATCATCAGACTCATGTAGAAATATAAAGATGAATAACAGAAGGATGTTGCGCTCATATGAAGTCTATCAATGTTTTATAAATGTATGTAAAACTATATATATATATATATATAAATATACACACGTGTTCTTCACAATACTTGTCAATCATTTGATTGCAGATTCTGTTTGTGATTTATGTCACTGAATAATA
>CM032818.1:902932-952932 GCA_019155185.1 Beaufortia kweichowensis
TCCAAGAAAGAAAACACTAACACACAAACAAAGAACATTCATGCAGATAACATACACTCATAAAATAAACCTGCTTCACAGTGATGTCATAGAAAAACCACATTTGCCAAAAGTTTTATAAAAGCACTATTTCTTTTTTACCTTCTTATAGTCTTAAGAACCGTTTTTCACTATAAAGAACCTTCGTGAAACCATTCAAACCAGTTAACAGCAAACTGACAGACATTTACCTCCTAACAGAGAACAACTCAAACATTACTGACGATTCTGATGTCTTATTAAAATAAAGGAAATTAAGAAGCTAATGTTATATTTAATTATTCCACAGAGATCTGGAATGCTTGTTTCTGATTGGCCGATCACAATAACACAGGCTCATCAGGGTAATGAGAAATATATCTAATTAATAACATATATCAGATTATAGTACAAATAATTCAACCAAATTGTGTATTCGTCATGTTTGACAATCGTGTTGAAAGCCGGTAGGAAATGTTTTTGCCTCACAGATTTGTGCAAATGATACTTTATGTCCAAATAAGCAGAATAATGTAGAATAACAGCCGGCAGTCTTTTTAACAGTTTTGTGTTTAAATGCAAATTATTCACTACAGTTGTTACCCATAATGCAAATCTTTGTGTTGTTTGTTAATGGAGTTATAGTGTATTTTTCTGTAGGAATTACAGTGTGTGTGTGTGTGTGTGTGTGTTTAGGGTTGGTTTGACCCCGCCCACATCCTGTCTCTCCCATGATGACCTCATCTTGCTGATTTGCATAACTATGCAGGGATTTCCCCTCCCATTTCCCATTAACTTCCAAGTGAAAAACATGTGGATCACACACACACACACACACACAGGAGTGAAGGGGTTATATAAAGGAAAGGAGTTTGTATCTTCTGTGGTTTATAATAATTTGTTAATTATTTCAGATGTTCAGTCAATATTTTGTACTGATTCAGTTAAACACACACACACAGACACACACACACACACACAGACACACACACATGCGCACACACACACACACAATAGATTTACAGTCTATATACTGTGTTTAAAACACACGTCAAACAACGTGACCTCATGATGTCATCAGAAATAACACACAACATCTGAATTCACTGCTCATGATGGACATGAAAGGTCAGCCTGATCTTTGCGCTGCTAACACACTGGTATACTGACTGAAGACAGAAGACTACAGAAGAAATGTAAACTATACAGCATGTGAAGTGATAATTAGTGTTGCTTTGGCATTGAAATGTGACGTCACACAAAAGTAAAAGAGAAAGAATGACATGAGAGATTATTGAGGAGGTTAAAATGATTGTAGAAATCTTAATATCCATCATTACACTGCATGTGTTTAAACACCAGACGAGTAAAACATGATCTGAATCATTTATACTGCAACGAATGTTATACATGCCAAACACAATCTCACAGGAATTCATGTGTATTTTTTGGGTGGCTAATGCAAATAAATTGTTGTATGATTTGTCTTCATGTTAGAGGCCTTTGGCAGATGCTTTAAGCAATTTATCTTTGCATTACACTATGATTTTTTGTGAGTATGTTCAATACCTGGGATTGTATTGTAATGTAACACAACATCACACAGTTTTGTATGTGCAGTGTGTTGGAGGAGGTGTTGTGTTGCACTGGACATCAGTCTCTGAGTTTGACGGGAAACACATGAATGAGTTTTTCAGACACACCCATATCTGTCATATCTGCAGGAAATCACATAAACATTTCCTAACATCACATTCAACATCAACATTATCATTATCACAACAGCAACACAATTAAATCAGACAATAAGAGCACTACACACACATGCCACTCCCCAGAGAAAAACTGCAGTTTCTCTTTCACTGAAACTTAATAACTAGCAGTTTACTAGCAGTGTGTGTGAGAGAGAGAGAGAGAGAGAGAGAGAGAGAGAGAGAGAGAGACATAGAGAGAGAGAGAGAGAGAGAGAGAGTGTGTGTGTGTGTGTGTGTGTGTGCGATGCTTTGCATGTATATTTAAATGTGCATGTGTGTATGCATGAGAGAAAGTGAGTATGTGATGCAGTGTGTGTTGTGTGTTGTGTGTCTGTGTGTTTTGTGCTATGTGTTGTGTGTGTGTGTGTGTGTGTGTTGTGTTATGGGATGTGTGTGTGTGTTGTGTTGTGGGGTGTAGTAAGAGGCCTGATTACATTCGTCACTTGTGTGTTATAATGTGTATAATGAGTTTTATTCATCAGTGTCCTAAATTTCCAGAATTGAGCAACACAACAGGAATGATGCTGACCACACACACACACACACACACACACACATCCCACAACACAACACAACAGACACACACACACACACACACACACACCCCACAACACAACACAACAGACACACACACACACACACACACACACACACACGCTCTTAAATGCTTTGACTGGAAATGCTGAAGCAGGTCTCATATAATGTTGGTCATATAGATGTTTCCTCACATGTCAGGAACATTCATCTCATCTCAAGAGTGTTTTATGATTCTGTTGTTATTACTCAAACCTAATGACCTGCTTCACTGGAAATCATAAAAAACACACACTTTATTATATCTCTGGCTTTGTGTAAATATTGTGTGTCATGTCTGAATAAGGGACGCTCAATACACACTGTTTATTAGTTACAGGCTTTCTGCAATCATATTTTGGATTTGACTGACTATTTATATGCATTTCTTGTCCATATCTGTTTACATGAGCCTGATCATATCTGTTTGTGTGTTTTTCATCTATGTGTGTATTACTGAGCACTATTTCTTATTGTGCAATAAAAACTATTTTCTATTCTATTGGTCTGTCACATCACAGCATTACCGGGTTGTTGTTTATGAAAAAATGTTTTTAAAATATTTTCCAGCATGAAATATTTCTGGTTGATTTCACATTGTAGAAGAACACATTCACAGACACCAGCAATGATGAGAAACATTATAATCTCAGTTTAAATACAAACACAATCTTAATTCAATCTCAGTTGTGCATTGCACGCTGTACAATATACAATTATACAATACAATAAACACTGCAAGCTATACAATACACAATGTACAATATAATAGACTATGTTTATAAGATATACTGTAAATCGTATAGCATGCAATGTTTATTGTATTGTGTATTGTATAATATGCAATGTTTCATCTAAATGTGCCAAAATATTTTGGGCAAAGTGTCCAGTCGAATCACATTATACTGCAGTACACAACACAACACCATCATGAGCATGTGGATTTCTATTATTCTCATAATAATTAAAGAGGTCAGTGTGTGTGTGTGTGATTACCGTCTGATATGTTAAAGTGGAAACACGCTCCTCTGTGCACGTGTCACGTGGACTTTACTTGAAACACATAAGCTCACATCACTGTTTTACAGCATCTGTTTCACTTTATAATCAATCAATAAAATGTCCAATAATAAAAAAAATATACCAGTGTTTGTCTGGAGGTGAAGGTCAAGGGTCGGACGTCTGAGGTTTAATATTAATCTGTTGAGATCGGTGATGTGAATGGTAAACATGGGCAGGGCGGGGTGGATGTGGATACAGTAGGGCAGTGTGTTTTTACGGTAAACGCTCTTTATCAGCACTATAAAGTGCTTATGAGACACGTGTGAGGGTGATAAACATACTGAAGCAGGGAATGCTGGGTAATGATGCTGACCTGTGCTGTCTGAGACATAAGTGAGACATAAGCACATTTTTGGATATAGAGTAGGACAGACTCTGACACAAAGGATTATGGGTAAGAAAGCTGTGAAAAGTACACACTACGCACACTACAGCTCTATGATTCAATGACCCGTCACACAACAGGGTGATGTGTTGATGCGCGTCTGGGCAACTGAGGACACGGCCAAAACTGCTTGGATTTAATCATTGTCTAAAGTGGATTTGTGATCTGTTTGAGGGTTAATTGTCAGTTTAACATTAGAACCAGAACGATCACAATAGCAAACGCTGACATCACGCTCCACCAATGAGAGAGCAGGCTCCGCCCACAGGGCCGGGTTTACGGGCAGAGCGGACCGGGTTTCCAGTAAAAGACGTGTCTATGTGAAATTCTGGAGTCGTGCCAGATACACCTGTTCAACAGGTATGTGTCGCTCGCTCGCTGCAGGTGTAAAGAGGCTTTTGTGTGCGCTATACACAATAATTGTGTGTGTGCAGAGACGCTTGATACATCAATACACTGATACTGTGCTTTCATTCAGTAATAATGATTCTTTAGCTCTTCTAAATCCTTCCTCTGCATTCAATTTCTATTAAAGTTAGAAACACTTCACCACAGAACATGAAATAACACTGATATCATGTGCTTTAATCCACATTAATGCTCATGTGCACCTTTATAAAACTGCTTTCAAACGTTCTTCACTGATGCCATTGAAGGACCTTAACATGTTCATTTATTTTTACCTTTTTATAGTCTAAAGAATCTTTTGTGAAACAGAAAGGTTTATTCTTTCATCTTTCTTTCCTTTAAATCTGTAAGTTTAGGGCTTTTCATGTTTCCTGTCTGTTTTATTCACATTACATATAAAACATATACAATTCTATGCGCATGTAAATTACAGAATGAGAAAGTCTGGCATGCATAATATTATACAATTGAAAATGTCGTCAGCTGTACACAAAGATTATTGTGTGTTTGTTGAGTGTCATTTGTAAATGTGATGTCTGCTATATAAACATGTGCTGTGTGAAGAGCGTGAGGTCTCGCAGATGAGACGCGGCTGATGTTTGTACTGGAACTATTTCAGAAATGATAAAAACCACAAAAAGCCTGTTTGTTGTGACAGTGCAAAAAAGTCCAGATACCTTACTGTAAACCGAGTTAGAAAACTATGTTTATAATCTATACTATTCAAAAGGTGCTATGTCAGCTAAAAATATTACAAATAATAACTATCACGTTTTGAGACTAAATAGGTATATAGTCTAGAATGATGACACACATTGTGTTTTAGTAGATGATGTTAATAGTTAATGTTGAGGATCTACATCCACATCACCTGCAAATTTTACTGGAAAAATATGTGACCCGGTCTGTGAAATCCAGCCTGAAATCTCAAAATCTCATTATGAGATTAGGAGAATCCAAACAGATACAGTACTTAAAATGACATTAATTATGCTCAAATGAAGTATTTTAAATACTGACATTAATGATTTTGTTGAAATTACATTTGATTATTTTGCACAAGTTTTTGAATATTGATTATTAAATTTTAACTTGACTTTACTGTCAATATTAAACATTATTTATTTATATTTTACCACCATATCAGCACCAATGGCTATATTCATGACAATCAACAGTATTTAAAAACACATCAATATACCAATAACAACCATAATGATAACAATACATAAAATTTTTCAATTTAATATTTGATAGAAATTCTAAAATTATTGCAGGAGAAACCTTTTTAAAAATGTCCATTAATATATTTTCTGAATACAAAAAGGAATGAACTATGTAGAAAACAATCAATCACAAAAAAGGTTTTCACAGACAGGGTCACATGAAGTTCTTTCTGAGAAAATCTTGCCGTGATATGTTGTTATCTGAAGCAATACCACTCCGATGTCTTTAGTTGACATGTATGTTCACTGTATATGTAGAAAACTATCAATCTGTCTGTGTTCTTACATTATACAAACAGGTTCTCGTGGTCTTTTAGCTAATTTGAGTAAATATTTGGAGATAACCCATTATCAGGTCTAAATCTGTCTCTTCCTGCTCGGCAGTGGTGAGGAGCTTTACATCAGGACTGGTTTAACTGCAGTCCAGCTAGAAACTAGAGCATAACACCAGTACAAACCAGTCTGAAATCAATGACCTGCATCAGAATGTGTTTCTAATGCATTTACACACACAAACTGAAGAAAGATCTCATCAAAATCTACTTACTTAATCATTTATGAAGAACTGCATTTACAACTGAAACCTTTTTGTGTTTTGGCCATTCAGCAGCACTTTGGAGACCAGATGCAAACGTTTGAAAGCTGGTTTTAGTAAACGATCATGTTTTTGTCTACGTGAAATATAGCAAAATTCAAATTTGTGAAAATGGTGATTTCATGCACATTATGAAAGTCATTTTTGCAGATCTGTGTTAATGGGGATTGTTATAACAAAGTTCATTTGGACACAAACATTTTCAAAACCACGATATGTTTATACATTTCACTACCCTAAAGAGATGACTTCAGATTATATACGAATAACAATGCAGAACATATTAGCAACCACATAGCAACGTTCTAACAACCTCCTAGACCACCTCAACAATCACACAGCAACACAACAACAAACAACCTAACAACAACATGTTACAGAAGAGTTTTCTCATGCAAACACCACAAATATAAAACCAGATATTAATCAGAGATATGAATCAGTTTTTAATGCGTTAACATAATAATTCTTCAGTGAGTCAGTTTTGATACGCCCGGTCTGAATGAACTGCCCTGCGAGATCAGAATCAACAGTGTTGATGTGATCATTAACCAGATGACCCTGTTAATAACCGGTTGGAATGAGAGAAGCATGTTGACCGTAAGTGCAGCGTGTTTGACTTATGTAAAGAACCTGCCGGTCCGGTCCAGCCGGTTCCTCGGCAGAAGAATGAAGTCAGTTGCGGGTCGATGCTCGGCGACACAATGGATCACGTTTACAGAAAACTTTTATCTGCGTGACCTGACCCACACAAACACAATATTGCATACGCTAAACAAACAGCCGCGATACACTTCACACACACGCAGTTGTCGGGTCTCAGGGTTATCAAGTTTTCTAGAACCCGTCTGTCTGGGTCCGATCCGCCTGCTTTGTTAGACACCGCAAACAGACGTGCAAAACCTCAATGTGAAACCTTTTGCTGCTGCGTGCTGCACATATATGTTGGATTTGAATATGATCTGTGATGTAACATTAAATAATAATATCCATCATGAACTACACAAAATATAAAACACAGATCAGCTTTTATACTCATGTGCATTTGTTTAACTTTAAATCATAGTCAGATAAAGTGTGTTTTCAGAATGATCACATTCATAACAGTTCATATTCCTCATAAATGAACACATGAACATTAAAATAAAATAACTGTTTGATGTTCTTTAAAGACTCATCTCTTCTTCATGTGTTGGGTATTATTGCTTCTGGTTTGTGTATTTTAATTCACAGAAATCCTACAAAGTTTGTTTCCTCTCATAAACTCATAACACACATTTATTTCACTTTTTTTTTAAATAGATAACTCGTGAATAGACTGATATTTTTCTGATATCTGGACTTTTTAGTTAAATATAAACAGATGATTCAATATATTGGAGAAAAAAATTCAAGATTTGACTGAAAACGTCACGTCCATAACGCTGGAATTACCAACTTGTTGTTGGGATGGATTTTTAACTTTGGGTATTTCTTTCATACTGCAGTAAATCAAGACTACATATTAATATACAGGCTCATTAGAAATCATTTATAAGCACATGTTAAACATCAGAAAATGACATGATGTGATGTATTTCTGCAGTGTTTTATATTAAACTGTACTGCCTCACTGTGGTCACTGAAAGAACACCGTTTCTCAATACATTTCACATACACTTGGTTTGGTTTTCATGTTTTCTGTGTTAATATTTTATATTAATTTTACTTATGTATACTTATGTATATGTATCCGAATGTGCATAACATATAAACTTTCTAAAGCAGAGATTTAAGGGAATGATTTAATACATATATGATATGCAATGACAAATATGATTTTTTACTAAATGATTCAATGCATCATTTAATAAAAAATTAAATAAACTTTTCTATTTAATTGGGGACAACTCACGTGTATTTATACAACTGAAAATATTCAACAATTATATTCTGAAAATATTTAACAATTATATGCTGATTAAGAAATTTATTCAATGTTGTTTGCATTGTATTGCTATTGTAAACAGAATTAATGATTCATTTTCATTGTCTAATGCATTTTTTTATTACTGTGCTTTTAAAATGAAATAAGTGTCATTATAATTATGTGAGAGCGATAAAACAACATTTTCTCACAGTCTGATTGAATGAAGAAAGACAGATTACGGCTTCAGTCAGACATGAATCAAACCTCATGAATCAAGACTCAGTTTCAGTGGTTGTCTAAAAATCACAAGAATCCCGCAAACACAATCATAGAGTTTCACTGAACATCTGATACTTTCTGTCTGTTCATTTATTCTCTCCAGACAAGTCTGAACTTTAAGACACACATGCTGATAGAATCTAAACCCGTCACACATGTTGTTTTTGGGAAATTTCAACATCTGTGGAAGTTCATCTCTCATCTTTTGTGTAGATTTGCTAAAAGCAACACAATCTGAGAGCTGGATATCCCCAGGGCATGTCTGTAGTCGTGTCATTATACTGGGTCTGAGAGCCCAGGGCCAACACGCCTTCACACGGGTTATTTTAAGAAGCACATGAGAGATAAAAATAACTCACAATAGAAAATCACATCCGCACATATTCTCAGAAATACACCTGGAGTTTCTAATTATAGACTGAGTGTTTAATAATGGGTTTGTCTCTGACGTCACAGGAGCATCTAAATACTTCCTGTGACCAATAAATATATATTATGTCTATATCTATATCTATATCTATATCTATACAGAACCAGTCAAAAGTGTGAAAACTGTTGTTTTCCACATGTTAGAATAGTATTAAACTCATCAAAACCATGAAATAACACAATAGTAACTCTTTTACTTTAATACTTTATAAAAGTAGTCACACTTTGTGTTGAATGTGTAAAATCAAACATCTTTAAAGATCATGTGACACTTTTGACAGCTCTTGTATCTGACAGATATCCCATAAAAAACACTGTATCACATTAATACATGAATGTTACTGTATTGTTACAATCACTGCTTTTAGATTCATATTTAACATTTTAATACTTTTATATATCTTATAATATACTAATATGTCATATATTTATATCTTAATGTCTTTAGCACAAATGCAACTCTACATTACAGCTCTTCTAAAGGTGAAATATATCTATAATTCATCATGTAATACAGTTGAACGCTTAAAATATGAGAAATAAATGTATTTCCGGTTCGTGTGAAGCACCGCGAGCGCGTCATCAGAACACACATGAATCCAGTCAGATCGATTGTGTCGAATAAAAGCGTTTAAACGGCTTGTGTTTAGATCGCTCGGGCTGTTGGACTGACGGACGGATAAAGTGCATTTGGACTTTGGTGGTTCCGATGAAAGTTGTCAAACTCACCGCTGTTTAAATCAAGCAGAAGCCGCTGACTGACGCTTCCGGTTTCTCTCCGCCTTTCGCCGCTCAGGTATCGGGCAGCGCTGTGATTGGCTGGAAATCAATGAAGGGGCGTTTCCACTCATGAATAATGATTAATCAAATTTAAGTCAAATGTAATATTTCTAATTTTGTGACATTTTATTAATAATTTAATATTATATTATACATATAATATAACATAATAATTCAGCGGTGTTGAGTCAAATTTAATATTTCTATTTTTGTGACATTTTATTAATAATATAATATATTTGTTTTCTTCGACAAATTACCCACGCGGGGTGACACTGATGATTTGTACTTATGTTTACTTTATTTTATTTTTATTTTAAAGCAATAGAATAGCAATGATAGCAATAATTCCCAATGGCAACAAAATACAAAAAGATTTAAAAAAACAAACAAAGACAGGGGTATAAATGAGACATAATAAAATACATATGAAAGGAAAAGATTAAATAATTTACATATATTACAGTTTTATCTGTTTTCTCTACCTTTGGTAAATTCAAACAAAACATTTTCTTAAAGTAAAGAAAAGTCTTTGTTGAGGGGTAATTAAAACAGAATTGAATGTTTTTCAAACATAAATCAGTGTAGTAATGGCAAACTCATATCAATCAAGATTAAATAAAGACAAATTAACACGTAGCAATATAATTTAATATTTCAAATGTTTATACTTGTATTGTTTAAAATGTGATTCATGTGTTTTGGGTTGGACAGATGAACACGTGACTTTGGCGCCTCCCTGTGGCACATTTATGTATTTCATATATCAAACTGCCCCCCCCCTTTTGTGCCCCTGTTGCCCACGAGGGGGCAGATGTGATTTCATCATGAAGTGAGTGAAAAACTTCATCAGAGTCGCAGAAACTTGATGTGAGATGAGCAGATTCAGATTCTCTCTTGTCGTCAATATCACTTGATAACCTGCAGCTTCATTCAATCACTTCCGCTTTATTAAGATCCCACGATGATGTTCAGTTTAGTATTTTGTTTGGTTTTGTTTGTTGGATCAGTTCATGCGGAAAAACGCGGATTGGAAATGAAGATGAGTCTGATGGAGTCTTCCTCACCGGCTCACACGAGCACGAGCGCATCAGTCCATCATCATCATCATCATCACAGTGAGGAGGAAGATGATGAGAAAGACTTGACGACCCGGGCGCATCATGGTCACAGGGTCCCGCGTGGATCTAAATCAAAACAGAAAGAGCGACACCCGAGACCCCATCCCGACCCGGACGGGTTCTTCACCACACCCCGAACCTTTAACGGGTCACTGCGCGTGCACAACCCGTTATACCCGCTGACGGACGAGTCGTACAGCGCGTACGCGGTCCTGCTGCTCGCGCTCGTCGTGTTCTCTGTGGGGATCGTGGGGAATCTCGCGCTCATGTGTATCGTGTGGCACAGTTATTACCTGAAGAACACGTGGAACTGTGTGCTGGCCAGTCTGGCCTTCTGGGACTTTCTGCTTCTGTTCTTCTGTCTGCCTGTGGTCATCTTCAATGAGCTGACCAAGAGAAGACTCATGAGTGACCTGTCCTGCAGGATCGTGCCATACGTGGAGGTGTGTCATCTATAGATCTATCTGTCTAAAGATCTGTCTGTCTGTCTGTCTAAAGATCTGTCTGTCTGTCTGTCTAAAGATCTGTCTGTCTGTCTGTCTAAAGATCTGTCTGTCTGTCTGTCTAAAGATCTGTCTGTCTGTCTGTCTAAAGATCTGTCTGTCTGTCTGTCTAAAGATCTGTCTGTCTGTCTGTCTAAAGATCTGTCTGTCTGTCTGTCTAAAGATCTGTCTGTCTGTCTGTCTAAAGATCTGTCTAAAGATCTGTCTGTCTCTCTGTCTGTCTATCTAAAGATCTGTCTAAAGATCTGTCTAAAGATCTGTCTGTCTGTCTGTCTATCTAAAGATCTGTCTAAAGATCTGTCTGTCTGTCTATCTGTCTGTCTATCTAAAGATCTATCTGTCTGTCTGTCTGTCTGTCTGTCTAAAGATCTATCTAAAGATCTATCTGTCTGTCTGTCTATCTAAAGATCTGTCTAAAGATCTGTCTGTCTGTCTGTCTGTCTATCTAAAGATCTGTCTAAAGATCTATCTAAAGATCTGTCTGTCTGTCTATCTGTCTGTCTATCTGTCTGTCTATCTAAAGATCTATCTGTCTGTCTGTCTGTCTGTCTATCTAAAGATCTGTCTGTCTGTCTGTCTATCTAAAGATCTGTCTAAAGATCTGTCTAAAGATCTGTCTAAAGATCTGTCTAAAGATCTATCTAAAGATCTATCTAAAGATCTGTCTGTCTGTCTGTCTATCTAAAGATCTGTCTGTCTGTCTATCTAAAGATCTGTCTAAAGATCTGTCTGTCTGTCTGTCTATCTAAAGATCTACAAAAAAAGCAACAAAAAAAGTTTAAGTAACTATATAAAGAAAAACTCAAAGTAATACTTTTTGAGTATTTGTGTGTCAGTAGTGTAATGTGCACACATTGTGTTAGTAGTGTATTAAAGTGTGTTGTTGTAGTAAATCACAGTGTTGAGTCTGTTTAAGCGTCTGCTTGTGTCTTTGAGATGTAAATGAGATTTCTGGGTAATTAGCGGCACTAATCGCTCTCATTAGCCTGTTAAATGAGTCTTTACACAGTCTGTGTGTGTGTGTGTTGACCTCATCAAACATTAAATGTGTGTCATTTATTCTGACTGTATGTTAAATCATTTGTTTGTGTGCTTTTCTTTCAGGTGACATCACTCGGTGTGATCACGTTCTCTCTGTGTGCTCTCAGCATCGATCGTTTCCACGCGGTGACCAGCGTTCAGCCTCGTCCGCAGCAGGTGGAGTCCTGTCGCTCCATACTGGCTAAACTCTCAGTGATCTGGATCGGGTCTCTGGTTCTGGCGGCTCCAGAGCTGCTCATGTGGCAGCTGGTACAGGAAGTGTCACCGCGGACGGGTCTTCCGGTGGATTCCTGCAGTCAGGAGCCGTCCGTCGATCTGCCGGAGACGCTGTACTCGCTCGTGCTGACGTACCATCAGGCCAGAATGTGGTGGACGTTTGGCTGTTTCTTCTGTTTGCCTCTGCTGTTCACCGTCGCCTGTCAGCTGCTCACGCGACACATGACGGAGGAAAACGCCAAAGGTGCCCGAGCGTCCTCCACCTCCTCATCCCCAAAGAAACAGCAGAAGCAGCGACGGCGCGAGCGGCAGCTGACCCGTACCGTGGTGGCGTTGGCGGGCGTGTACGCCGCGTGCAGTTTACCAGAAAACGCTTGGAATATCGTGCTGGCGTATGCGGGCGTAGAGGTGGCCGTGGCCACGCGGGCCCTGCTGGCTCTGATTGGTCAGTTCCTGTTGTTTGTGCGTGCCGGGGCCACGCCCGTGATACTGCTGTGCATCTGCCGCTCTCTCGGACAGGCCTTCATGGACTGCTGCTGCTGTTGCTGTGACGAATGCGTGCCGGACCCGTCTTCATCGTCGACGGCATCGTCGGCATCCACCAACGCTACAGCCGTCTCATCATCAGCATCTGTACAGGAGGAGAAGCTGAAGATCGCACCGGCGCTGTTCTTTGATAAAGTTAAAGACAGTCCGGCCGAGCTGATCATCGGAACACCGTGCTGAATATTATATATCAATGTGAATGATTTATCCTCCATAATAAACATTGGTAAAGGAATAGTTCATCTAAAACGTTCTTCTGTGGATCTTCATATATCGTTTTACCGTGGCTTGACCAGATCTAAACTGAAAAAATTTAAGTCCTGATCCAAACTTTCTTCACATTGTTACAGTATTTAATGTTTTGGGGTCATTTTACACACACACAGTGTTAAATTATAGCTGTTTAAAGTTGGGTTATTTTTAATCTATGGTTGGACAAACTGAACCCATGTTGGGTTGTTTTATCTCACGGTTGGATTGGGGACATTATTCATTTAACCCAAGCCTTCGTTTAAAATAACCCAGCGCTTTAGTGTGAATATTACCTTTCAAAATATCAAAAGTTGGAATAGAAAAAAAATTACTCGCATGATAAAATGATAAATCAGTGATATGAAATATATCTTATCTATCAATTCTCATTCATACCATAGAAGTTCATTTCTGGGTGAACCGTTTCTTTAAAAACAGATCCTTCAAAATCATCAATCTCATTCAAACTTTTGTGTTTTGCTGTAATTCTCTCTGAAAGATTCATGTTTATAATAAACAAACCTTTTGTATTTTATATGAATATATAAAACTCAACAATAGTAGTCGGGTGTAAAAGTATTTGTCTTGTATTAATAACTAATCATTTGTTCGTGATGAAATAATAATGTGCTGGATGGACAGTCGGGCAAACTTGAAAACATTTCAATGCAGTTATTTTCCTTTGATCTATTTTTATGTTATGAAACAGATGAATATCTGTCTGGATGGATGACGACACATATCAAAGTCTGATGTTATTCTGCTGGAATAAACTCATCTCACAAACTATTGTGGAAAAATATTAATCATAAATCTACTCTGTTATTTAGAGAACATGTGTAATAGCTAATGATGACATTCTAGCTATAGAGATGTTTAGCATCAGTTTTTGTATTTTTTTATACTTGTTTGAAGCCAATAAAAGAGTTTCAAATCTTGTAATGAATTTGTTTGTTTTGGAGTAAATAAAAGTCTGTAGTGCTGAGAAGTGTTTCTCAGGGATTTTCCTCCCACATGAGAAGCTCATAAGAGTCTCATTGTTCACGCGCCGCGGCCCCCGCGCGGTTGCTAAGCGCCGGTCACGCGCGCCTCTCAGGCATTCACACTGCAAACAGCATCAGACGCGTCACGGTGCCGGTTGCCATGGAGACGGAGGCTGTGTCTGATGTGGACCGGCCCGGGGTGAGAATGGGGTAACAAGTCATTTGGAGCGGATTAAACGATGCGCGCATGCGCAGAATGATTCCAGCGTGACTACAAGAAACTGCATCGGTTTTCATCAAAAATGCAATGGATTATGAAATTATAATAATAATAATAATAATATTATAAACAATGATAGTTGATGCTCGAGCAGTAATAATCGTCATTTCTACGTCACTACTGCTACTTGAAAACGTTTAAATTTCATATATACACTTTTTATTACAAATCACCAAACTCAGTTGAAATCAATGATATTTTAAAGATCTCCACATACACAGAAAAAAAGTTTTGAATTAAGTGACTAATTTCTATTTTGTAGACCTGCTTTTATAAACACACAATCACACAGTTTATTCCTTAATATTATTATCGTGCGGAATATTTTCTTATAGTAAAAGTGACACACCTGACTCTGTGACGTGTGTAATCCAATGAAGATAAAGCCAAATATAATCTGGAAAATAACTCACAGAGCAACAAAAGAATGAGCTGAACAGGGTTTATATTAATCCAGAGATAAACGAGTGATGAACTAACTGACACACAGGTGATGATGATCAGACACTAAAGACACAAACAGAAAGAGTCACACACAAACACAAAAGATCAAAACACAACTAAACAAAACAATAAACACCCTTTACATTAAAAACATTACTCTGTATTTTAATAAAGCACACACACACACACACACACACACAGAGGCACACACACACACACAGAAGTTTGTTTTGTTGTGGTCCACCAACACACAGATGTGAATTCATGAATGAATATCAGCACTGAACAATATGATGCTTTTAGTCTTTTATTATGATATTATTGTGATATTTCTGAATCATGATCATATTCATGGAATGTTCTTAACACAACAGCTGCTGGACATGATTTCATGATACAACTATGTTTATATATCTGTGTTATATATCTCAGGTTGAGATCTCAAGAATCTGGATGATAAAATGTCAAGAGGAAGATTTTATGTGTGATGATCAAATTATTTTACATGCTTTTAATCACAACATAATTCACACAATTACAGTTGTGTTATTTTATGATTTTGATGAAAACATCTAAACAACAGTGAGGAAGTGTTTCTAAACGTTTAACTGATCCAGTATCTGATAGAGAAACTCTGTGTGTGTGTTCATTATATATTCTTTTAAAGCGTAAAGTTGTGTGTGTGTGTTTTGTGTGGAAGCCAGCAGCTCAGCACCACTGTTTGTTTTGTTCTTCATCACTATGGAAACGTTCTGCTTCGCTCATCTCCAGATCTCTGTGGGTTCTGCGGAACCGAACCGTCATCATCTCTGTGGGGTTTGACGTTTGCTCCACAGCCGCAGGAAGATCACCACTACGGCTGTCTGGATTCCCACCGACCCGTCGAATCAGACCGGGTCACCACGTCCTCATGAACATCCGACATCTCCATGACAACCGCTGAACTGTGACCTCTGCCCTTCTCACATCCTACCAGCTGAATGAAATAACAGACAAAGCCAGAGGCTGGGCGATCAAAACCAGCGAGCGGTGAGAAGTCTGTCTGCAAACAAACAGAAAACCAACAACACACACATAATAAGTGTTTGACTTGCATCTGTATGTTTATATCATAAATCACTTAATAAATCTGAGACAAAAAACTTTTTCATTATTTATACACAATTATTGATTTAACATGACATCATTTTAGATTGAGTGAAGAGTAAAACACTTCTGAAGACTCAAGAAATGAATACTTTCATTGAAATATTTGTATCTTGCGACCTCTAGTGGAGAAGATCTGACAATCACACTGATCATGTGCACTACACACTACACACTACACACTGCAGACTACACACTGCACACTACACACTACACACTGCACACTACACACTACACACTGCACACTACACACTGCAGACTACACACTACACACTGCAGACTACACACTATACACTACACACTGCACACTACACACCGCAGACTGCACACTACACACCGCACACTACACACCGCAGACTGCACACTACACACCGCACACTACACACTACACACTGCACACTACACACTGCAGACTACACACTACACACTGCAGACTACACACTATACACTACACACTGCACACTACACACCGCAGACTGCACACTACACACCGCACACTACACACCGCAGACTGCACACTACACACTTTGTTTAGTACATTATTTGAAACATTCGAGTCAATATTGCATTGTCATCACATGACCATCTTGCATATTTAATGTTTATCTTCAAATCAGATTATAGTTTCTATTATTTCTTTCTACTTCAAATTCACATTTCATAAATAAAAGGAGGAAAGAGTCTGTGTGAGAGGGAAATCATTTAACTTTTATTTTTAAATAATCTGTAATAACAATAACAACATGTACATTAATCACCGCCAGGACGAGAGAATAGAAAGAGATCAAACGATGTTATGTCAACTGCTTTAAAAAGTTACTCGAAGAGGAAAATACATCTGTAACGAATAGAACAGGTTCTGATGAACATCAGTTTAATGATCCTGTAACCATGGCAACCGGCTCCATCCCAGAATAAGTCATGCAGGGCAATAATATCATCCTGTATCCAACACTGAACGAACTATTCAAACATTATGGCCGCTGAATAAGACATGAAGGCAAAACATACAGAAACATGTTTAGTGTCGTGACCTGTGACCTTTAGCATGTGACCTCCATCATCAGAAACAGAAAATAAACTGATCTGAGATCAGTGTGGAACGTCGACACCACGTCACACATATAACTTCATTATAAATCAACACGATGGAAATGACGTTAACATCACAATCACATGTGTTTTGTGTTTGTAAAGTAAACGTGGATTAGTGTGGACGCTTTCACACACCGTTCACATGATCTCATGACACAGAAATCAAATCATTTCATTAGTGAACAAACAGATCAAATGATCGCCAGTAGCAAAAGTCAAGAGAAATAAACAGCAGCGTTTTCTAAAGTAAAAACTTCTCTAGTCTACATGACTGATCCATGCACACTAACACACACACAACCCTTCACTTTAGATTGCTGGAAATATGGGCTTTTTAATATCATTATTATTATTATTATTATTATTATTATTATTATAGGACGCTAATCACAACAAGACAAACAGCAGAATGTTCAGAAGGGCTTCGGCTTTGGGTTTAACTTTCTATTTACACGATCCAAAAACACTGCCAAGAAAAACAACAAATGAATAAAAAAACATGTACATTTACATATGTATAATCTAACAGACGAGCATTTGTTATACCGTTAGGATTCAAGCAAATAATGGGCTATTACGTTGAAACACAATAAAGTTCTCTTAATGCAAAAAATAATAATCAGGCAAGAAAAACATAAAACCTTGGAGGCTTCAGGATGAAACACTGACTGGGAATATAATGAATATATTCACAAACGATGATGATAACTGATCGTGAGTTTCTGTATTGCATCTAATCAAAAGATCAACACAAACATCTGAATTGTGTTCATTCAACCACTGACTCAACAATTACCATGAGCTGACCCACTGATGTCACTTCAGACACTCAGCATCAGCATCTTCTACATGTGTGTTTTAATGCTGCACCTCTTGATGTAAATCAAATCGTGTAAAGCGATGATGATGAAGTAATGATGACATCACTAGCTATCGGGATGATGTCAGAGCTGTACAAAGACAAAACCTCAGGGCGAGGCGCCGTCTGCTGGTCCTGTATCCAGTTCCACTCAATAACACCGATGACTGGCTGACGTCATCAGCGGATCAAACAAATCTAACGTTTGATCTGATCTCTGAGCAAACATGCAAAACCACATCCACGTGACTTCATGATGAACCGTACAAAACATCGACAAGTAAAAAACCTTCGAGGACCCGGTGTAAAATCATATCTGTTAGTTTATAAGAACAGGCCGGAAGCGGATGAAATCAAAAGCGTCTAAAATACAGATCGCATGATGCTGTTCCTCCAATCAGACGCCTCCTCATCCTCAGCTCCGCCGGGTTCGTGAGTGCTGGATCAGCCACTGTAGTGTGATGTCTGAAACACCAAAAACACAATCAGAACATGTGACCTGAAGGCGACAGGAGAGAACAGTGTGAAGAATCACCGATGTTGTCCTTCTCCTTTGCAGGAAATAGAGTAACAGCAGATCTCTCTGTCCTGAATGGCCGACAGGTTCCTGCAGATCACAGACATCTCAGAACATCTCATCATCTCGACTCACAAACACACACAAACACTGAACTCACATTCTCTCAATCAGCTCCTTCTCATCCAGAGATCCAGGAAGATCTGCGCTTGTTACTAACCACTTTTGAGAACCTGTGAGGATCACACTGATCATCATCACATATCCACACTAATGACTGGGAGTACTGGAAATCAGGCCGGGATGTACTCACGGAATGCCCTGCAGCTCAGGCTTATCTAACAAGTTGTGCAGTTCATTTTAGGCGCTTCTCGATTTTCTCTGGATCAGCAGCGTTACGACCATATACCTGACAGGACGGAGAGAGCAGTGTCTATTACATGTGAATGTTGACATTATGAGTGTTTGTGGACGTCCCTCATTGATATACTCACACTATAGCACTGGGCTTACTACGACAGCATATCTCCCACATACTCCTGAAGCTGCTGGCTGTCCTCGATATCCCTTAACTACAACATACACACACACCTGTCAAACACTTATCTAACATCAGATGGGGTTTGTAAAACTTTATTTTATATTTCATTAACATTATCCAAGAAATAACAGTAACTACAGTAACAGCTGTCAACTAACTGTACAATATGTGTAACCTAGAATATCATTAGTAGTAGTGGAGTGAGTGAGGAATGATGTCACTTCCTCCTGGGTGTCATGGTTTTATGTAATGATCCATTTTAACAAACACACACAGATCAACTCACCTTAATCGTGACGTTTCCTTTGGTGATCTTCGCATATTCACTGAAATGACCCCACTGTGGGGATCATGTCCTCACTGAACTGAGACCTGACTGGAGAGAGAGAGAGAGACAGAGAGACAGAGAGAGAGACAGAGAGAGAGAGAGAGAGAGAGACAGAGACAGAGACACAGAGAGAGAAAGAGACACAGAGAGAGACACAGAGAGAGAGACACAGAGAGAGAGAGAGAGAGAGACACAGAGAGGCTGACGGAGAGAGAGAGACAGAGAGAGAGAGAGACAGAGAGAGAGAGAGAGAGAGAGAGATAGCGAGAGAGAGAGAGAGAGAGAGAGAGAGAGGGAGAGAGAGGTATAGTTATGATTTACAGCCTCTGAACACTCTTCTAACAGTGTGTGTAGGTACGTGTAGCCTCACATCTCTGAATGGACAATGGACAAATGCCAGGATGCTGATTGGCTGAGAAACTGGGTCACCTGATCATGACTCTTTTTATGATTGACAGCTGTCATATACATCAGAGATGCTGGACAGGGTCTGTGTGTGATGTGATGATGATGATGTTGTGTGATGATGATGTTGTGTGATGATGATGTTGTGTGATGATGTGATGATGATGTGTGATGATGTTGTGTGATGATGTGTGATGATGTTGTGTGATGATGTGATGATGATGATGTTGTGTGATGATGATGTTGTGTGATGATGTTGTGTGATGATGTGTGATGATGTTGTGTGATGATGTGATGATGATGATGTTGTGTGATGATGATGTTGTGTGATGATGTGATGATGATGTGTGATGATGTTGTGTGATGATGATGTGTGATGATGTGTGATGATGTTGTGTGATGATGTGTGATGATGTTGTGTGATGATGTGATGATGATGATGTTGTGTGATGATGATGTTGTGTGATGATGTGATGATGATGTGTGATGATGTTGTGTGATGATGATGTGTGATGATGTTGTGTGATGATGTGATGATGATGTGTGATGATGTTGTGTGATGATGTGATGATGATGATGTTGTGTGATGATGATGTTGTGTGATGATGTGATGATGATGTGTGATGATGTTGTGTGATGATGATGTGTGATGATGTTGTGTGATGATGTGATGATGATGTGTGATGATGTTGTGTGTGATGATGTTGTGTGTGAGATGTGATGTTGTATATATTCTGATGATGTTGTGTGTGTGTGTGTGATCTCGCTATAATAAAGATGGCAGTGTGAGGCCTACAGTGCAGCAGTATAGAGAAAGACAGTCATTGGTTACCGCGATCACGTTGACGAACGTGGTTTTTCCCGAGTACTGCAGTCCGACGAGCGTGAGCTCCATCTCCTCCTTCAGAAGAGCGCTTTAAACCAGTCCAGCAGCTTATTAAACAACGCGATGCATCTTCGTGCTGTCCGGATCGGCTCCTGATCTTCACTGCTCGTCCTCGTCCTTCCTCATTGGGTGGGGTTTCACATCCACGCACAGCTGATCCAAACAATGCGAGACACGAGCATGCGCGATCCACACGCCGGTGACGTCATCACGTGTTTCAAGCAATAACGTGTACTCGTTCCTTTATCTAGTTATACTTTATGCTTATTTGTGTTTTATGTGCTGATTCTTTATTACTCTGTAACCCATATAGATTTATGGATCTGCATAAGAATGACTGTGTTAACAACTGTAATAAACACAACACGTAAAAGAAACATTATTATAATATGATTGATGAAATATAAAACGTTATTGTTAAAATACTATACGAGTTGATACAAATGTGTAGAATGTCATATAACACATAGTAAATAGGCACATCTATATTTTATAGGTATAAATAAATGAAAAGTTAATTGTAAGTATGTTGATTAAAGGTTGCTCATTCTTTTATTTTAATCCGTATTGTTTGTTATTTTGACTTTAATATTTAGTAAAACACCTGTTTAATACGGGTTAACTCCTTTTTGATGATTAGCACGGCACTTCTGGTTGTTGTTTCATAATAATACACAATACATATTTAATCCGAATAACCCATAATACACACTATTGTTTTGTGATAGTAAATGAACAGATGAATTGGAACTATAATGAGCTCATGAATGATTTTTTATAGTGAAATTTGAATGTTGAATGTGCGGCTGTGAATGAGCAGATGAGCGATCGACGCAGCAGGCAGCCAGCTAGATGCAGTTAGCATGAACGTGTGAGGAAAGTTTCTCACAAAACATCTGAAAATCATCCGACAGTCATCAAAACTATCCGGACAAAACAGGTAAGAGCATTTTATATGTTTCTATGAGAGTGTTTGTGTACATTAATAAAGATAAAAGTCGCGTTTGTGAGTGTTTTAGCTTTAACTGCTAATCAGATTAAAACATGATTATTGGTCATAAACACAGTTGTTGACCAATGATTTCCTGTTTGATCTTAAAATCTCTTTCAGAACTCGTTGATCATGAAGACAAACGAGTTTACACGCGATTTAGGATAGAAAGTGTCTGTCAAACATATAAACAACACACACACACACATTTAACACACAATCACACACATCAGTCACAAACACACACATTATCTGTCTGACGTCACACACACACGCTTAAACCCACATTCACACACATTAAAACATATTATTGTATTACACACTAACACTGTCAGTGTGTATCTGCCTTCACCTGATGATGATGATGATGATGATGAAGGCCTGACTGCACTGTCACACACACACACACACACACACACACACACACACATGATGGGCTCGTCTCTGAGTGAACCCTGCATCTATGATAAGCTCTCAGAGAGTATGTGATATATACTCGACAATAGGGTTATCGATTATGGGATGTCCGAGGGGAGATCGAAGTTCATCAAACAGGTTCTGGAGACGAATGAACCTCGAAACGATCCACCCACAGTTCCCAGATCCTCAGAGCTACTGTCAAGGTATACGAGTCCATCCTTCATCATCAACACAATCAGATTATACAACAGTGTGCGATTATCACAAATCAGTTGTGTTTCAGTTTTTAGTTGCCGTCGGGGTTCTGTTGATGGCCGTGCTGGCGTTCACATATCCGCAGAGCCCGTCTCTTCTGGGACCCCTGAGTACGGCGGGACACAACTGGTCGTCCCCGCTGAGTCACATCCGTCTTCTGTCTCTGCCCATCGGCTAAAAATACAACCTGCGGTGAGATGCTTTACATGTTGTGACTCTGTGCACTGCCGCGCTCTGAGCATGTTTGTCATGACACGACGTGTGTGTGCTGCCGGGATTTCATGACTGGTGGGCTGCAGGCGGTCTGCAGATGGCTCAGGTGAACTGCTCGCCTGCGCATGAGCATTGACTGCAGTGCTGGAAACTGACCCGATGTGTTGCGTGAGTCTGCAGTGATGCGCAGAGATACACAACCCATACTGCTGAAGGTACACACACACATACACAACCTGTACTGCTGAAGCTGGTGTCACACATCATCATCATGTGTCTCTGTTAATATTGTGTGTGTTTAGGGTGGAGAGTTTGTCTCTCAGCTGGATCAGTTTTCAAGAGTTTCACAACTGGACACAAACACACAAATTCCTGCTAACTTCAGTCTGCTCTGGTAACATTCTTACTGCATTCCCACACTTACATGACATACAAATGACTCCTTGTGTTATTGTAAACCTTAATCTCTCTCTCTCTCTCTCTCTCTCTCTCTCTCTGTCTCTCTCCCTCTCCCTCTCTCTCTCTCTCTCTCTCTCTCTCTATGTCTCTCTCTCTCTCTCTATGTCTCTCTCTGTCTCTCTCTCTCTCTCTATGTCTCTCTCTGCCTCTCTCTCTCTCTCTCTGTATCTCTCTCTCTCTCCCTCTCTCTCTCTGTCTCTCTCTCTCTCTCTCTCTCTGTCTCTCTCTCTCTCTCTCTCTCTCTCTCTCTCTCTCTCTCTCTCTCTCTCTCTCTCTCTCTCTCTCAGGGGGCTTGTCATCCAGTCACAGAGTCATCTCTTCTCCAGTGGTTGTTTCCTGACGCTGAGCTCTGCCCTCTGCTGGATAACACAGATACTGCAGTGCACAGCGCTGTCAGCTGACCAAACAACACTGGCTCTCACAGCAGGGTCAGTAAGCCAGGTGAAGGTTGGCTGGTGGTTACTGAAGGTTCTCTGGATGTTTATGTCCTTCCTGTTCAGGGATGCCAAAAACAGTGCAGATCCTTCGACCTGTGGCTGGATCCTGGAGACATGGGTGAGAGCGCACACGCACTTTACTCCCAAAAACATCAAGAGCCTCATTCTGATTGGTGATTTTGTGTAATTTGTTATTGTGCAGTCACGCATGACCAGCTACTGGATCATACAGCCGGTTTCTGGGTGAGGTCAGAACATCGTGTGTGACTGACCCGCTGCTCTGAGATCTCACCGTGGAGCTCACATGAACTTCTCTGTGCCAATGAGCTTCTTTCTGTGTGATTGACACATTCAAGTCTCATGACCTCACTTCCTGAGAGGCTGAAGAGAGTCATAGCGCGGGTCTTGAGACCATAAACAGCCTGAAGAGAATCAGTGTCGTTATGTTCCTCTCAGGTCTGGCACAAAACCACTTTCGACTACAGCAGATATCAGCAGGCGTTTTAGATCTTTCTTTCTTTTTTATTTAGATGCTCATGAACATGAAGATGTGATTGATTTCTGTGATTTTTGTCCGTCCCGAGGCTCCTGTGATGCAGATGTGATTGTGTTTAATTCTTCAGTTTGGTGGCGGTTCTGATCTTCACACACATCATCTGTGGAGCTCACAACAACTTGGCTCACATTTTACCCTGAAATTAAAAAACAAAAGAATTATATTTGCATAAAGATGAGACATACTTGAGTTAATTGTCACAAATGACAATTTGTTTGATGTAAAACATTCCATCGCGGTATCTATAATGCTTTTCATTTTGTGTAATTTCTTTTTAATAGCGTCTTAAACACGATAAATCATTCAACTATTTTATTGTATTATCTTAACAACAGCAAGAGTTTTCTTCATGCAAATATAATCTGTTTTCTGTTTTGGTGTGAGATTCATCTCTTGATAGCTCCTGCTGATCAATAATCGAAGCACTTTAATATTTGTCATCAGCTGATGATGTCACATCCTGGTGGAACTTGTGTCAAGTGTCACACACAAACACACTGGATCTGTAATGTGTCTCAGATCACAGGAAACCTCCTCTCCACCAATCAGAGACTGTTGAATGTGATGACATCATACATAGATTAGACTTTAGTGAAGGTTTGAATAGATGATGTTGAATCAGTGTAAATAATGAGAATAAGATGTTTATTGTGATTACTAATATGATTCAGAGATTTATGTGTTTTACTGCAGGATTTACACAGTAAACTGTTGCTGTTGATTAAATGATTTGTTTGGTGTTTTTTATGATGACAGAAACTTCTTTACACATTTTTCCTGAAATCAGGAACATTAAATGTCTGTTTTTTTTGAAGACCATTATTCATTTTACGTTAAGACTGTATTCACACACAATTATTTTTGCTTTTCTTTATCAAAAAGAATACAACTTTGAAATACAACTAAATAAAAATGATATACAATTTGTTATGGATGTATACATTTCATTTTTTACTTTATTGCAATTCTATCTATTCATTATATTTGTATAATCGCAATTGCTGTGATAGATTTGCTGTAATTACATTTACTTGTATGTTTTGACTGCAGTAAAAACGGAAGTTACTCCACCTGACAGTACAGCGGCTGCACACTTCTACTTCCGGGTCATGAGCTGAAAGTGGCGCGTGCCCGCAGTGTGTCATGATGTGACGTAAGCGCGATACGGACGGCAGGGGGCGCGCCGCGGATCACACAACATCAATCATACACTTAAATTATACATATTACATTACATTTTTAAATAAAAATACAACTATCAAAGTCAATTCTGATTAAAATGTATTAAAGATAAATATATAAATGATAATGACGTATGAAAAAAAAATCATCGTTCAGTATCAGTGTTATAGAATTACATTATTTAATTTTTTTTCTGGAATTTTTGTGTTGTTCATTTATCCTCATTGTTGCACATTCTGTGTTCTATGTTACGTGTGTTGTTATATATTTAGCAAATAATTCAAGTATCAGTGTGATATACTGTTGATCCGCGCAGCGCCTCCTGCAGGCCACGCCTGTCTCTGCAGCCGCTGCTGGCGTCTGCGCAGATCTGCTGCGTGTGCGCGTGTCCGGCTGCTGGCGGCGGTGAGTATCCCAGACTGCGCTGCTGCACGAGAGAATGATGGGATAGTGGAGGACACACACACGCATATAAACACACACACGCACACTCGCGTGGGTTATTTCACTTTATAATGCCGCGCGCGTGTGCGTGTTCATATATGCGTGTTTGTTTGTGTGTAGTGTGTGCGTGTGAGAGTGACACGAGGCCTGCGGCAGTGCGCGTGTCCGTGTTTAACAGTTCTTTACTATATTAAAGTGATGTAGTTTGTATGATAGACATGTTAATGAGATTTACTCTATCAACAGTACTGTGGTATTACCATAGTACACTTACAAACCAGTTGGTGTCATACAATGTAAATGTACTATGGTAATACACAAACACGTGTTTCTGTTACTTCTGACCCACAGCACGAGGATTTAACATCATGTATTTTATATATATAATTATTTGTTTGCTTGGCAACACTCTCTCTTGTATATATATAGATATTGGGCAACACTTGTTGTAGAATTCTAATAGATATTTTGTTGCTTGGCAGCACTCTCTTGTAGAATTATAATAGATATTTTGTTGCTTGGCAACACTCTCTTGTAGAATTATAATAGATATTTTGTTGCTTGGCAACACTCTCTTGTAGAATTATAATAGATATTTTGTTGCTTAGCAACACTCTCTTGTAGAATTATAATAGATATTTTGTTGCTTAGCAACAGCAACAAGGTCTGATAGGTGTAGTCACATGACACCTTGACATCACATGACGTGACATTTTCAGTCAAAACTTGTACATATCAAATATAATTTTTCACAGACTGTATTTATTATCAATATATTGAGTCGTGTGTTTATATTTGACTAAAGTTCTGTTGATAGAGACATCAGAAAAATATCAGTCTACATACGAGTTATCTGTTTTAAAAAATGTAAATATACATGTGTTATGAATGTGACATAAATAAAGAGTTTCAAAAAGTTTTTGAGATTCAACATACTTTGTAGGATTTCTGTGAATTAAACTACACAAACCAGAAGCAATAATACCCAACACATGAAGAAGAGATGACTTGTGTAAGAGATGTTTTATGTGTGTGTTTCAGTGTTATGGAGGATTTGGGGCTTCAGGCCGTGACTCTGGCTGACGGTTCCACCGCGTTCATTCAACAGAGCGTCAGCGGTGAGATTTACCCGACTGCACAATTGACTTTTAAATGTGTTTATCATGAAGATATTATTACAATGTGAAATATGATTGTGTGTCAGATGGGAGTGTGCTGGAGGGAAACACCATTGAGCTGGAGGACGGATCCACAGCGTTCATACAACACATCACAGTTCAACAGAAAGGTGTGACATCACATCACATCACAGAGTGTGTTTAACACTGACTTTAACACTGTGTGTGTGTGTAGAGTCAGTGGCGTTTGAGGACGGTCAGGCCGTGCAGCTGGAGGATGGATCAACAGCATTCATTCATCACACACCTAAAGGTGCCCATACATCTCCACACACACACTGATTTAAGTCACTTACACGTGTTTGACCTCTGACCTCTGCGTATGACAGAAGGCTTTGACCCCAGCGCAGTGGAGGCGGTTCAGCTGGAGGACGGCAGTACGGCATACATCCATCATCCCTCTTCACTGCACACAGAAACAGACATGATGGTGAACTACAGTGATGAGGTGTGATGTCATACAGTAATACAGCACATACTGTAACGTGACTTCATATGCTGATGTTTGATGTGATGATGTCACACAGCCAGCGAGGTCAGAGGTCGAGATCGATGAAAACATTGAGAACAGAAATGGAGCTGAACAGAGCAACAACATACAGGTACAGAGAGAGAGAGAGAGAGAGAGAGAGAGAGAGAGAGAGAGAGAGAGAGAGAGAGAGAGAGAGAGAGACAGAGAGAGACAGAGAGAGAGAGAGAGAGAGAGAGAGACAGAGAGAGAGAGAGAGGAGCGAGAGAGAGAGAGAGAGAGAGAGGAGAGAGAGAGAGAGAGAGAGAGAGAGACAGAGAGAGAGAGAGAGAGAGAGAGAGAGAGAGAGAGAGAGAGAGAGAGAGAGAGAGAGAGAGACAGGGGAGAGGAGAGAGAGAGAGAGAGAGAGAGAGAGAGACAGAGAGAGAGAGAGACAGACAGGGAGAGAGAGAGAGAGAGAGAGAGAGAGAGAGAGAGAGAGAGAGAGAGACGGGTCATGTGACAGTGTGTTACTGATGTATTGTGTGTGTTTGTGTGTGTAGCTTGTTTGGAGCTCCAGTAAAGTTCAGCAGGTTGCAGAGAAGAGTTTTCGTTGTGGTCACACAGGCTGTGGACGATACTACACAACAGCACATCATCTGAAGGTATACAGCCTTCCCACAATGCACTGCGGCTCTGTCTCAACACAATCAGGTGTAATTGTGTTAACGTTGTTTGACGTGTGTGTTTGTGTCACACAGGTGCACGAGCGCTCTCACACAGGCGACCGGCCGTACAGGTGCGAGATTCCCACCTGCAGTAAAGCGTTTGCCACAGGTTACGGTCTGAAGAGTCACCTGAGGACTCACACCGGAGAGAAACCTTACAAATGCACTGAAGACATGTGTTACAAAGCCTTCAAGACGTCTGGAGACCTGCAGAAACACCTGCGCACACACACAGGTACACACACACACAGGTACACACACACACACACAGGTACACACACACACACAGGTACACACACACACACAGGTACACACACACACACAGGTACACACACACACAGGTACACACACACACACGGGTGATATAACTGTGAGCTTCAGATGAAGTGATGTGTTGTGTTTCTCTCAGGTGAGAAACCCTTTAAATGTCCGTTTGAAGGCTGTGGACGATCATTCACAACATCAAACATTCGTAAAGTACACACACGCACACACACGGGCGAGAGACCGTACCTGTGTCCAGAACCGTCCTGTGGAAGAGCTTTCGCCAGCGCAACTAACTACAAGAACCACATGAGGATACACACAGGTAACACACACACACAGTGTTTTAGTTTCATCATGATTGTGATGTTGTGTATGTTGTGTGTCAGGTGAGAAGCCGTATCTGTGTACAGTCCCAGGCTGTGGCAAGAGTTTCACAGAATACTCCAGTCTGTATAAACATCATGTGGTTCACACACCCTGTAAGCCGTACACGTGCAGTCACTGCGGCAAGACTTACAGACAGACATCTACACTGGCCATGCACAAACGCACAATACACGGAGACTTCGACACGGCTGAGGATGGTGAGACACGTGTCATACAACAGACCATAATAACACAACAGCATCTCACTAATCAGCTCTCTCTCTCTCTCACCCATTTCTCTCTCTGTCTCTCTCTCTCTCTCTCTCTCTCTCTCTCTCTCTGTCTCTCTCTCTCTCTCTGACTCTCTCTCTCTCTGTCTCTCTGACTCTCTCTCTCTCTCTCTGACTCTCTCTCTCTCTCTCTCTCTCTCTGTCTCTCTCTGACTCTCTCTCTCTCTCTCTCTCTGACTCTCTCTCTGGACTCTCTGTCCTCTCTCTCTCTCTCTCTCTCTCTCTCTCTCTCTCTCTCTCTCTCTCTCTCTCTGACCCCTCCCTCTCCCTCTGTCTCTCTCTCTCTCTCTCTGTCTCTGACTGACTCTCTCTGTCTCGTTTCTCGGCTCGCCACAGGCTCTCTGAACAGAAGGAAAGTGATGCACCGCAGGCCTCTGGAACAGAAGGGAATGCTGAAGTTACTATGGAAACGGGTGACATCATCACCTCACAGGTGTGTGTCCGTCCGTCCTTCTCAGTGACGTTTAAGTGTGTAACAGGTGAATCTGTCTGCAGGTGCTCAGCACAGCCGTCACCATGGTAACCCAGGACAGAACCACCATCACCGTCCCCGCCCACCCAGACTTCACCGCCCGCGCCGGGCAGCGGCACATCACCATGGTTACTGATGGCAAAGAGTTGCAGCCGGTAGGTACTATGGGATGTGTGGTGTTGTGAGGGTATCAGTGCTCGCATCACTCACGCTGTGTTCCTCCTGCAGGTCACTATAGTAACATCAGACGGACTCATGACAGATGTGAACGCGTCTCAGTACCAGCAGGTGGCGCTGTTGGCCACAGAGAACGGCACACAGATCGCAGTACAGGTATGTCTCACTGTGTGTGTGCATTTATGTGTGTGTGTTTACGGGTTTAACTGTGTGTGTTTACAGTTAGAAGAGCAGCAGACCCTAGAGGAGGCAATTACCATGGCAACTGCAGCGATCCAACAGAGCGGCCTGACCTCAGATCAGTGATAACTGCACATGACAGACTCTTCAGGATGTTTGTGATTTTTACATGTTTCAGCTGGTTTATGTGAAACATGATGTGTGTTGATAATAAAGTATATTTGTTAATAAATGAGCTTGTGTGCTGTCACTCACATCACTGAGAATCACATTATCATCCTCAAATCATGTGACTGTGTCTAGAGAGGTGCGTTTGCGCGTCACCGCCATATTGGACAGGGCAAGAGTGTCATAAACACATACAGGTGAACGAAGCGCTGCTGTTCATCTCGATAAAAAGCAACATTTACATTTCCTAATTTACTGAAATGATACACAATCTATGTGTAGTACAAAACAGACACACGCTAAAATACATTCAAACACACACACACACACACACATTCAAATATACACTTAAAGACAAACACACTTTTAACATTTAAACATATTATACACATACACACATACGGGTTTTTGTACAGAATCGTTTGGTCTGCAGTCATTTATAATCTCAACAGCTGGACACGATCAAATAATCAGTCATGATTAATTAATACTCACTCTTTTGCTCGTTTATAAACGTTTCATCTCTTCTGTTCACTTTATTTGTCTCGTATGTGTTTATTTTCCCGCTCTGTTGAACGTGTCTGTTCATAATACTGAACTAAATTGACCAACTGCGATTTTCAATTAGACCTACACGCTCATTTTCCCTCAGCGTCACATGTAATTCAGCGGTATGACCTGCAGGGGTCAGAGTTCACCTGCAGTTCTGCAGTATGGCCTGCAGGGGTCAGAGTTCACCTGCAGTTCTGCAGTATGGCCTGCAGGGGTCAGAGTTCACCTGCAGTTCTGCAGTATGGCCTGCAGGGGTCAGAGTTCACCTGCAGATCGAGCGTCTGTTCATCACATCATTACTGATCTGAAGTCAGTGGAAACTTTACGTTGTTTACCGTAACAGCACAACAGTAAAAAACACACACGCATTTATTTAGTTACATTCAGACGTGTTTCATTAAGATTCACACCTTAAACAATACATTAACACAACTTTATTGAAGGATCATTAACAAAAGCTTTTGTCACATTTCTTTCATGTCTGGAGAGATTTTCATCCAAACACACAAGCTGTGTAATATTGTGTTCTGTGTTCTTTAAATCAGAACATTCCCTCAAATTCCCCTCCATGAGTTTCTGTGTAAAAATGCAGAAACAGAATGTGAGTTTAATTTCCTTATTTTACTGCAGTACACACACACACACACACACACACACACACACACACACACACACACACACACACACACACACACACACACACACACACAGTTGTGTTCTGTCTGCTTCCCTCAACAACAGTCTCTGATTGGCTGAACTGCTGTGACATCAGAGAATGACAAGAGAGAAGGAAAAACCAGTGGCTTTGGGGTTTCCTCTCTCTCTCTCTCTCTCTCTCTCTCTCTCTCTCTCTCTGTCTCTCTCTCTCTCTCTCTCTGTCTCTCTCTATATCTCTGTCTGTCTCTCTCTCTCTCTCTCTCTCTCTCTCTCTCTGTCTCTCTCTCTCTCTCTCTCTCTCTCTCTCTCAGTCTCTCAGTGTCTCTCTCTCTCACAGTTTGTCAAACCTTCTTTTCTTAAGATGCTTTAAGAAGTGTGTATTTTATTATTGACTTCCTATGAATACAACAACAGCAGCTTATAGTGTGTCTTCAGTTACAGAGATAACAATAAACGTGTGTGTCTGTGGACCACACCTACACACAGATAACACACACACTAATCTTATCAGTGCTGGTGCGGGTGGAGTGTGTTTAATACTGACAACACACAAACAAACTGTTTCATTACTGCTGGAGTAAACACACATAAACACAGACACACAAGTGTGTATCATTGACAAACACTATACAGCAGGAGTGATGTGTGTTATCAGATGTCTGAGCGACTTCTGGTTTATTCTTCAGTGAGACAAACAGCTCAATCTCTCTCTCTCTCTCTCTCTCTCTCTCTCTCTCTCTCTCTATGTCTCTCTCTATCTCTCTCTCTCTCTCTCTCTCTCTCTCTCTCTCTCTCTCTCTCTCTCTGTCTCTCTCTATGTCTCTCTCTCTCTCTCTCTCTCTCTCTCTCTCTCTCTCTCTCTCTCTCTCTCTCTGTGTGTGTGTGTTTAAAATAACAAGCGACTGAAACAGGAAACAGTCTGAATCTCTCATGAATGTAATGGAGAGATCATAAGATGTTTCTCTTTCATTGCTCAGTCAAAGATCATACGTTCATAATATTCTTTAGGAGAAATAAAAACACAAATGATTTAATCTGTGACAGTATCGAGCTGTTGTTATGGATTCAACATAAATCTGATCATATAAAGAAATCTCATTTAAAGATCTTTGACTTTGAGAATCTTCTGAAACTTTAAAGATGTCAAAAATATCCCAGAAACACTTTAGCACTGTTTCATTTCTCTGTTCTTTCATTGCTGTCTGTGAGAAATCTGTGACATATGTTTACTTTCATATAAGTGATTCTTTAAAAACAAAAGATTTAGCACTTGTGGAGATATTTTCTGGTCTCCATGATGAAAACAGTTCTTAAATCACATCAGAATCAGAATGAGTTTTATTGGCAGGTGTGTTTACACATATGAGGAATTTGTTTTAGTGACAGAAGCTCCACAGTGTTACAGAATGACAGACACAGATGATAGAAAGAATAAAAGAATACAAATATACAATATAGACAATGTGCAAAAATAGCAAGAAAAACAATATATAATAAGACAGTTTGAATGCACATTTATGATATGTGCAAATTGTAAATACGAATAAGTAAGTGAATAAGTAAGTAATGTATTAAAGTGTTGTGTGTTGCATGTTTGTCAAGTGTTGTAAATGTATAAATGCAGAAAGGTTTGTGTGAGGAATAACATCATATAATATAGACTTTATACAGTATAAGAGACATTATGACTACAGAGAGAGATGTGTGTGTGTATATTAGGGGTTAATGTGTCTGTGTCCTGTCGTCATGAGCTCCAGCTGAGAGATTGTTTGGTTTGTGGTGTGGGGGATTGTGGGGGTTTGTGTGTAGCGACAGCTGCTGGCTTTAGTTTCCCGGGAACTTTAGGACAATAAAACTCTTTTGGACTTCAGCTGCTCAACACGTCAACATCCCACAAACTCTCACAAAACACAAGATTTACAGATTCCCTCATCTGTGAATGAATCTGAGGAATCAACAGGTTCAAACTTTTCACTTCAACTAAATACTTTCACATTCAAAACATGTTTATAAAACTGGATATGGTTTCAGCAAACAGCCTTTAGAGAAAAGAAAAACATCTCATAAACATTTAAAGAAAGCATTTGACACTTGAATGAATAAAGAATTGAAAAGTTTACTGAAGGCTTACAAAGACAAAGACTCCAAATATCTCACATGTTTTCAATAAAGTCTGAGATCTCAATAAGAACATAAACATTTCTCATCAACTTCTTTGAAGGAATAAAGTATCTGAATTAAACAATCCACTCCAACAGCTCCAAATGATCTGTATGAACATTTGACTCATTTATCATAAAATAAACACATAAATGAGACAGATGAAGCGTCTGTTTAACATGTAAAGACACAAAACAATGTTTTGAGGAGTTCACAGGAGATACACAGTGTGAATCCCCCTCCTCCACACGTCTGCAGTGAGCTTTTGTCATGTACAACTGTTGAAACACACACACACACACACACACACACACACACACACACACACACACACACACACACACACTTCCTCTCTGAATGGCTGTCGTTGAAAGAGGCTCATTTCAGGAATTAAGCAGCTAACCAAATGGCCCCAAAACAACCACCTCCACCCCACCCCCTCTCTCTCTCTCTCTCTCTCTCTCTCTCTCCTCTCTCTCTCTCTCTCTCTCTCTCTCTCTCTCTCTCTCTCTCTCTCTCTCTCTCTCTCTCTCTCTCTTTCTCTCACTGTCTCTCTCTCTCTCTGTCTCTCTCTCTCTCTCTCTCTCTCTCTCTCTCTCTCTCTCTCTCTCTCTCTCTCTCTCTCTCTCTCTCTCTCTCTCTCTCTCTCTCTCTCTCTCTCTCTCTCTCTCTCTCTCTCTCTCTCTCTCTCTGTCTCTTTCTCTCTCTCTGTCTCTCTCTCTCTCTCTCTCTCTCTCTCTCTCTCTCTCTCTCTCTGTCTCTCTCTCTCTCTTTGTGTGTGTGTTATTTCATCAGAAGCAACAGGAATCACACATGTTGAACTGATCTGAGATCTGCCTGGAGACGACCGTCAGCCAATCCCGCTGCAGCGCTGAACTGAAGCCGAGTAACCTCAGCAGCTGGGGGTCAGAGGTCAAGCTCTCGTTTAGAGTGATGTCACGACATGTATCAAACTTCACCTGTGAGACACACACAGATTTCACATCATTACACAACAGCAGCAGGAGAGACTGAAGTGTGTTACTGAATCTCTCTTTGTCTTGATGGTGCTGGTGGACGGGTGGAGGGCTGGTGGACGGGTGGAGGGCTGGTGGACGGGTGGAGGGCTGCTGGTGAACAATAGTGTGAGACTCCATGTGTGCAGTCTCTTGTTTAAGCCATCTGCCCAAATGTGTGTGATTGTCTCTAACCCCCCCCACACACACACAGAGTCCTGAATGAAACTCTTCAGACAGGAGGTGTAGTTGTGTTTTTATGACATCAGGAGCACACACCTCCCCCAAACTCCTCATCGGTGCATAACCGCTCACATACAGAAGACAGATAAACATCATCACAACGACTCCGTCTCGCTCTCATGTGAATGATGAAATCAACAACACAAACCTCACAACTCATTCTCATGTTATAACACACACAAACATTCAAAAAAGATAGAAAAGCATTACATTTATAGTTAATATTCCATCATCTAATTATACAAACCAAAAAGGGAGTTTTGAGAAAGTTTTTGTATTAAAGTGTTTTATATATCAGATGTTTATTGTGTTTTGGAACAGAGATAATCCCATGATTTTACTCTAGTAAACATGTTTTTGGCATAATGACTTTCATTTATTACTAGATTTTTTTTAATATAATGGTTAAATTCTGCTTACTATAAGTAAGACAATAGTTATCTTGTGATTACTCATGATTTCTTACAAAATTTTTTTTTATAATTAGTTAAACTTTAGCTTAAATTGTTCTTTTTGTTATAAGGGATCTCTCAGCACAGCAGTCGAGTAAATTTACTTAATTTTCAATACTTAAGATAAAATGTACTTTATCTTTTTATTTCTCTCACTGTTCATTAAAACACCATCATGCCCAATCCTGCGAAACTCAAACCACAATCAGAAACATTAATTCATAAAATGTTTATTATCATAAAAATCAACTGTACAGCTCTAGATCTGCACAAATGCATTTCTCTTAAAAAACAATGTACAAATTCTGCTTGAAATAGCTTACAAACTACACTGACTCCATCTAAAGGAGCTGCTCAGCAGCCTGACTGAGAGATGCTACAGACGTTACCAAACCAACAGAGCACATGCAAAGCATCCTGGGAAATAAACTCATCCCTCTCCAGAGACACCAGCAGTAAAGCTTTCCACAAACGACTCATTTCATGACATCACAGTTAGAAATATTGCACAATAAGACATGAAGAGGCAGTGACGGTCATTAAGGCAGAAGGAATTATGGGAGAGAGAGAGAGAGAGAGATGCCACACTTTAAACAAGTCAACACAAATGATGCTGACTACAAAGTACATACTTGAATGGAATGAGTACTTTTGAGATTAACTGCTTCACATTCTTCTAGAGATACGAGGTATTGTTATGGCACTGAAACCATGTGCTAGCACCAGTAAACCCCCCAAAACCTGTTTCAGGGTAAAACAGTCACACAGAACAGTGCTCGGATCAGTTACATATCAACTAGTGCTTTAACAAACATCTGAAATGTCAAGAAATGAAGTCACATGAGCTGTCGGTCGAGGACCCGAGCGGCGCTCAGCTGGACACCGTCATCAGGTAGTTTTTGGGTGGACTCGTGCGGCCGCCCATCAGGAAACGGTTCTTACAGCTCGTCGTGTGGTCGTACATCGATGGACCGGAGCTGGAGACGGGCGGCTCGGCCTCATACAGAACACAGATGGACCCGTCCTCACCGATGCGGTACGAGACTTCATACGGGTCCACCCACAGCGTGAGCTCGCGCGGAGGAGAGAGAAGAGCTGTGCGGCGGTCAGGCCGATACGACCGGCTGCTCGGCCGATCAGAGGGTCCATTTCATGATTAATGCGAATGCAGCGGTATCCAGAACCCTTCTGTGGCCTGTCGGGAAACCAGTGATGCTGATAATGTTCTGCAGACATGAAGAAACTTTCGGTTAATATCCAGAAGATCATCAACCCAACAGAAGAAACACCATCACAAGCTAAACATCAGAATAACTTAAACCATCATACTGATCATTAAAGTTATGACAGCCATTTCATAAAATCATGCTAATCTACACTGTTATGTTCAAAAGTCACATATTCATATCACAGGACAAAAACATGGTTCTGTTATTGTCCGATTTTTGTGTAATTGTCCCAATTGTTTCATTATAAAAACATAGTTTAACCATTGCATTTGTTGTTAAAGCAGAAGAAGCACACATTTAACTTTGAGGATCACTGTATTGCCAGTGTAACGATAAGTTCAATAGTAGATCATTTGCTGGTTTACGCCACATACAAACATCATAGAAATATATATATAAATAAAGTCTGAAAGTGTCGTACCTGAGAGCGCATGCGCCAGACAGTCTCTGAACACCTGCAGCTGTGCGTCACTCAGGTGTCCGCGGCTGCGCAGTAGTCTGCACACAAAACCAGCGGCGGCAGAAACCTCCGGGATCATCTCTGTTCCGGTACCGTGAGTCATTTGATCCCGTCCAAAAGAGGAATGAACAAATAATCAAGAGATTTCAACACCAAAACAGATGCTGTCCTTGTTTGATGATCCCGAATTAAAGCAACAAGTCGATAAACATTCCCGTATGAACCTCTCTGATCCGAACCGACCCGCTCGTGTTTCTGTTCTGAGCTCCAGCGAGAGGATCCGCCGCTTTATACTCCGCTGTACGCCTTCATCTGAGTGACACGCCCCTCGTCCAATCAAACACAGGGGGCGGGAGTTTTCAGGAGCGTACTCGCTAGGTTATTGGTTGTCAGGGTGGAAAACACCAGCGTGTTGTGGTGACGCTCGGCTTCCGTCCGTATCCATATTAGGAGATTGACGTCAAACGCGGCGCAGGTATGCGTGACGATACTGGGGGAACAAAAGGCGTGTGAGACGCGTTTTACCGTAAAGTGTTTATTTATGGATGCGTGTGTGTTTTGGCTTTAAAGCGTGGGTTTCTGTGCAGTTATCACCTACATGTGGCTTAAAAATGAGCGAAAGTGGCAAAATAAAACTTTAAATGCATTTGAATAGATGTTCATTTTAACACAACATAACATAAAAGAGTAAAACAATATTAAAACACGAGAGTTCATTTGTGTTTATTTCATTACACAATGTTGTTTTGATACAAAGTATAACTTCAGTCTTGAGAATCGGTAATTCCTTGTTGAAAGTATTACAGCGACACCTGGTGGAGAAATAATCACAGCGATGTTCATTTATCAGCTGTAAATGTTAATATAAATGTATTTCTGTTCACTCTCACACATACACAACGAGATCAGATGATGTATCCGCCAACTGTATGGATGTGACTCTCAGAGCATCTCTGTGCCAGTCCTGTATCTGTTACCATGACAACAGTTCTCATCCTCTGCAGGTTTATTTCTGTGATATAACACCGATCGGTCACAATAATCCTCTGATTTCACTCTGTTACAACATATAATCATGCAAATATCACTCTGATATAGTGTAGATGTGATATAGATGTAGTGTATACTACAGTGTGTACTGTAGGGGGGTTTAATTTGAAAGTTGAATTTAAAGTTGAAATACAGTTTATTAAATAGATGAATCTTGAAAACCTCCACACATCCAGCTCCAGAATATTACAAGAAATAATCTACATAATATACATTCATGATTTAATTGTATAGCTGTCTGGTTTGTGTGCTTGCAGACAGCAGGATTTGCTGTTGTGTGATCTGACAGCGGGGTTTGTCTATATTTGGCTGTGTGTGTGCTGATGTGGTTCAACTGAAGGGCTTTCACCATGGCAACACACGTGTGTGTGTGTGTGTGTGTGTGTGTGTTCCTGAGACTCGACTCATTGTTTAATATAATCTCATGTTGTCTCTGTTGTTTCAGGGTCCAGTGACCCCCGCTGCTCCTGACAGTGTCCTCCGAGACTGAAGCGAGATATCGCCATCTGGAGGTGAGACGGGGCATTCTGGGTAATCCCACAGGACACACACACACACAGCGCCTGCAGTGTAACTGCTGTCTCTCTGATCTGAGCTGACATGCACCAAACACACACTCTCTACACAACACACACAGAAATCAGCAGAGATCTCATTGATACCTCATTTGTTTCTCATAGATAGCAAAGAAAAATAGCTCTACTGACTGATCTGATCTCAATACTCTCAAACATCTCATCAAAACTCCTCTGAACTACGTAAGAGAAACATCTGAGCAATAACATCTTGTGTGTTTGTCATCTGTCATTTATTTATGAAGCTCTTCTGGTTTATTGGACCGTCTGATGGCTTGACACAGATTTGCACTTTGCTGTTTCTTCAGTGGCCTGCAGGAGAGATCGGGATGTTCTGTCAGCTCCTGTTACATCCTAAAACTCCCACCAGAGAGTTAATCAGGGCCACTCGTACCCTTAAAACACCCAGAATCACATCTACATCTGAATCATAATAGACAACACCAGCATTACTGTCTGTAAAGAAGAGCTCTTATTAGCAATTCCTGCATTATTCCAGCAATATCTGTTTATATTTGAATAAAGTCCTACTGAAAGTCCTATTTATTTTAAAAATGGAAATATTTATGTGTTATACAGAGAGAGACAGAGAGAGAGAGAGGGAGAGGGAGATGCAGAGGGAGAGAGAGGAGGAGGACAGAGAGAGAGGAGAGAGAGAGAGGGAGAGAGAGAGAGAGAGAGGAGAGGAGAGAGAGAGAGAGAGGAGAGACGGAGGACAAAAGGAGAGAGAGAGAGAGAGACAGAGAGAGGGACAGAGAGAGAGAGAGAGAGACAGAGAGAGGAGACAGAGAGAGAGAGAGAGACAGAGAGGAGAGAGACGGAGAGAGAGAGAGAGAGACAGAGAGAGAGAGAGAGAGAGAGAGAGAGAGAGAGAGAGAGAGACAGAGAGAGAGAGAGAGAGAGAGAGAGACAGAGAGAGAGAGAGAGAGAGAGAGAGAGAGAGAGAGAGACAGAGAGAGATTGTTTCTATATTTAGTTCATGTGTGTGAATAATTGAATTCTCTACAGACACAATCATGATTCAATCATGTGTATGTTTGTGTGTTATATAATTGTTTATATTTGCATGTGTAAAACTCATAATGTAAGGTTGTTTGTTATTGGTGGTTACCGGGGTGTTTCTGTGCGGTTGCTATGGTGTTGTAACATTATTATATTTTTGTTTAACATGTCACATGATGTGGGGATCTAATAAAATACATATTTATATTCTGACTTTATAATTCAGAAATCTGATTGAATCTCTGACAGAGAAAGAGAGAGAAAGAGAGAGAGATATCTGTGCATAATGAATCCCACCAGCCAATCAGCTCTCACCCTCGTCTGACAGACACCCCTGCCCATCCAATCACAGCATGTATATGTACGAGTGGGCGGGGCTTGTGTTCCAGCAGTGTGATGCAGTGGTGGGCGGGTCTTGATCTGTGGAGTGGCAGTGCTGTAGATCGAGTGTTCAGAGGGAGGAGAGACAGCATTGTGCTCTCTGTCTGTCTGACTGCAGCGCTGCATGCATGAGTGTGTACGCGTCTGCTCATGTGTGCCAGCCACGGCTGCATCGCCTCTTCATCATCATCTTCTTCATCATCCGGCGGTCAGCGTGATTTCACATCAGCATCAGCAGCAGCGCACGATTCTGCTCATCTGTTGCCGTGGTGATGGGCTGTCGACTGTCAGGGCCGTGGATGGGCGATGGGATGGGGGTTAGTACAGTGTGTGTGTGATTGTATGTAAATGTGTGATAATCATGTGTGTGTTGATGGTGATGAGGAGTGACATTGATGCTCATCCAGTGTCTTCTCTCGCTTTAAACACACACACACACTGTGTGTCGTCTCTCTCTTGTGACTCATGCAGTGATGTTGGCATGAGATCCAGCTGTATTGTGTGTGTGTGAGAGCCTGAGGTTCTGTTCTGTCCAGATCAGATGGGGTCGGTGGGCAGCTGTGGTGCTGAGGAGAGGAATGTGTTTATACATCTGCGCTTTACAGTCAACCTATAGCTCTGTGTGTGTGTGTGTGTGAGATTAACACAATCAGGTGAAATAGAGCGCACGAGAGCCGTCTGTGTAAACAGCTGAAGTCACTTGTGTGTTTTTCAGGTTCACGGTCGTGATTTAAGTCACCTGCAGAAGCGAGAGGCCTTCCGTATCCTGGCCAGTTATGAGCAGCCAATCACACTTCAGATCGAGGGGCGAGGTGGGCGGAGCCTGCAGTATAACAGAACCACAGACTGCAGCACACAGACGGAACGGCCGTGGGATCCTCTTCGTCCTTACTCGTGTACCGTACCTCGCACGCCTCACTCGGACAGGTGCGACACACCTGCGTCTCACTGATGACACCTGCTGGACACACAGTCAGATGATCATGTTCTGTGTGTGGCGTGTGATGTTGTGTTGCTTCTCTTTGTATCAGAAATGATTCGTATGTTTTGCTCTTGCTCTCACAGGACATACTACAATCACATGACCCTTCCTGCTAACCGTAGATACGAATATCTGCCCAACATGTCCAGAGACCTGCAGCACAGAGAACGCCTGTCATACAATGTGAGTCAAACCTTTACATTCATCATGGGATTCTGTGTTGTGGGTTACAGAAATCTAAATGAATCAGACATTTATTTCCAGTCTGTGAAAATGGTTTTTCATGTGATGTTTATTATGAAGAAATATTCGGAATATTTTGAAGTACAAAAAAAAGTGCAATAATGTATTACAATAGACAAGTATAATAAATAATAACTGAAGAGCGCTTTTCACAATAAACATCTTTTCTGATTTTGCTTTATTTATAATGTTATATTAGAATAATAATTCTACATTTTTATTAAATAAATAACAATTTAACAACAATAGATATACATGCAAGATTGGCACACCAGTGTCTGATATGATCCAAAAGTTTGTAAAAGTCAAAAAATCAACCACAGAAATGATGAGATCAGGCAGAGAGCTAAAGACACGGAGCTTTAGACACTTTTCTCTAGCGCTTTTTACAATTTACATTGTTTTAAAGCAGCTGTACTGAAATAGATGCTCACAGACAATAAGATCAGATGAGTTTCTGAAACATCACAATGATTTTGTGTGAGTTTGTATATATGTGTATGTGTGTGTGTGTCTGTGTGTGTGTCTGTGTGTATGTGTGTGTGTGTTTGTGCAGTTCTCCAAACAAACCTTATTTAAAATGAAGCTGCTCGCTTATGCACGGGAATTATTCATGCTTTTTAGTTGCGGCAGGAAGTGCACGCTTTGGCACACACACACACACACACAGACAGACAGACACACAGACAGACAGACAGACACACACACACACACAGACACACACACACACACACAGACACACACACAGACAGACAGACAGACACACACACACACACACACAGACACACACACACACACACTTACAGACGGGTACAAACACAGTATGAAGTGTGTATTGTTGTGTATAATGTTGTGTAATGTTGTGCTTCCAGGATCCAGAGTTCTCCAGTGAAAGATCTCAGGCTCAGAACTGTCTGATCGGCTGCTGTAACACAAACCTGGAGGAACCCAGAAGCTTTCAGAGCCACGTGAGTGTTTCACAACACCACATTAAGAGTGTAAACATATAAGCAGGACTGTAAAGAATAATGCAGCATATAGCTGTTCATTTAAAGACAATGATTCAGTATCAGAAGAAACTAGAACCTGTAGAGTTATTCTGGTGATTCTCTGAAGCATCTTTATCCGTCAGCGCCTGTGAGGCGAGGAGTCAGATATTATGTAAGTTATGTGTTACCAGGCAACCAGCGATCATAAATACTGTGAGGATTGTGAGGCGGTTTGCCTTCAGAAAGACTCTCCAGCCTAAAGCATCATATTAATCATAATGTGTGTGTGTGTTTGTGGCAGACTGATGATGAAGATTACATGATGGAGAAACCTTTGGGTTACCTGCCCCTCCATCATGAGCTGGACAGCGGACTGGGCTGGACGGACGGCAGTTTCCATCAGGGCGAGCTGTCGGGGGTGGAGACTGAGGAGGGACTGGAGGAATGCCGCGCTCGCGGAGGCTCGCCATCGTCAGAGTCCTTCATCTCATCTGAACTGAGCGATTCGGGCTTCTACAGCGTCAGCACCGGCGAGTTCCTGCGCTTCCAACGGCTGCTAGAGAAACGCATGCGCCATTACAACGCCCGCATGCACCATCAGGGTGAGCCGTGTTCCCGCGAGCGGAGAGACAGCCAGATAAAACACCGCGAGCTGGAGGCCATCCCGGAGACATTGACGGTTCAGCCTCAAGACGTCTGTGTATCAGCGATGCCCGAGTCTCGAGGTTTGTCCCGGGTGTCGTCCGTGCAGTACCGTAAGGCGGAGCGTCCGTGTCTGAACAGGCACAGCTCCAGTAGCGGCTCGTTGTTTAATCCTGCGGTGCACTCCACGTGCAGCACCCCGTCTGGCCAGAGAAGGGCACTGCCTCACCCCAGCTCGGCTGGAATGCTGAGAAGAAGCAGGACGTTGCATCATCGTCCAGCGCCCATGGAGTATCGCAGACGGGCAAGTCACCCCGCATCGCCCAACTACTGCAGCACCATGCTGCATCACTGCGGCCACAGAATCAACCCACCAACGGATCTACCTGAAGAACCGAACGTGACATTAATGCACAGTATGGGTCACCTAGCACACCCTGTCGCACACCCTGTCGCACACCCCGCCGCTCACCCCGTCGCACACCCTGTCGTTCACCCTGTCGTCCACTCTGCACACGCCACACATGCAGTGAGTCAGCCCTCGCTGATCTCTCCAGTAGACGACTACCGCTGCGCCCTGCCTCCAGACCCTCACGATCACAACAAGATCCGGGCATTAACCGAACCTTATCTGGATAAGAGCTTCACCACAGAGTTGCCGCCCAGCCGTCAGCGAGAGGGACGATTTCATACAGCAGGTCACGCGCCCAGTCAAGGCGTAATGACACCTGGCCTAAACCCGCCAGCCGATTGGGCGCGGAGGCGGTCTCTACAGCACCCTGGAGGGCCACCACTGCATTACGCAGCCATCCAAAACCCCAGCGCAAACCTGCGGGCGTTAAGAAACCAGATGCTACGTGACAGAAGCGTCCGACTGGCAGGCGAGCTGAGCACATGAGCACAGGCGAGGAGAGTCCGTGGTGAGGTCCTGATGGTCGATACTGGAGCCGCACAGAGCGTCGTGAACACATGCTGCAGAAACAAAAGCAGCAGCAGCAGGCGCGAGCCGGGTTCAGTGCATCGCGGGCATCGTCCGCGAGGCCGGCTATCATGGATAACAGTTACAGTCACGGTTCTGGAGCTGAGCCAGGGGGAAACTGAGTCGTCAGAGGAACCGAAAAGCTGTTTGGCGACTGGACCGCGGTAGAGGAACTCTGACTCATGGGACCCGTGTGGGTGCGGCGAAGACACCCTACAGCTGCCACGTCTTTACTCACCGTCACAACTGTATAGCAGTGTGTGTTCAGATGAAGCGTGTGTGTTTGTGTGTGTTGGAGCGCCCGCACTACACAAAGCTACCTCCTGATATTGAGGTTTACTGTAGATACAACTGTTTCACAGTAGTTGATTGATTTTTCAATGTTATATTTGCAGTTTTATCTCGTTTTGCATTGTGTTGTAAAGAGAAGTTTTACTACAGAGCGAAATTATCACAGTTTGATTCGACCGCATGAAGCAATACGACATCAAATGCCGACAATAGACACCAGACGAATTTCATTTGGTGCATTTTCTTTGATAGAACAGAAAGAAATGTTTACGTTACGAATGATTTACGGTGGTGCTAACAGTGAGATCGTCATATAATTCGCAACTAACCTATAAACCACATCCAGATGAAATCACTTTTGCACAAAATCTAAAATTCTCTCTGACCGTCTTCCGCTAGCTGAGTGAATAGATGGTGTTAGGAAAGCCCCTTCTTTCAATCATGAATCTGACACTCTGGGAATAATCTAGTGAAGGATGTGGAGATATGACATCATATCAGGTGATGATCGGGTGTGCTGGGTTCTGCTGGAGATCAGGTCAGGTGTGCAGGGTTCTGATGGAGATCATTCATCGGGTCAGGTGATGATCAGGTGTGCAGGGTTCTGCTGGAGATCAGGTCAGGTGATCATCAGGTATGCAGGGTTCTGATAGAGATCATTCATCAGGTCAGGTGATGATCGGGTATGCAGGATTCTGCTGGAGATCAGGTCAGGTGATGATCAGGTGTGCAGGGTTCTGATAGAGATCATTCATCAGGTCAGGTGATGATCAGGTGTGCAGGATTCTGCTGGAGATCATTCATCTGGTCAGGTGATGATCGGGTATGCAGGATTCTGCTGGAGATCAGGTCAGGTGATGATCAGGTGTGCAGGATTCTGCTGGAGATCATTCATCAGGTCAGGTGATGATCAGGGTGCAGGAGGTTCTGCAGGAGATCATTCATCGGGTCAGGTGGATGATCAGGTGTGCAGGGTTCTGCTGATCAGGTCAGGTGATGATCAGGGTTCTGCTGGAGATCAGGTCAGGTGATGATCAGGTGTGCAGGGTTCTGCTGGAGATCATTCATCGGGTCAGGTGATGATCGGGTGTGCAGGGTTCTGCTGGAGATCATTCATCGGGTCAGGTGATGATCGGGTGTGCAGGATTCTGCTGGAGATCATTCATCAGGTCAGGTGATGATCGGGTGTGCAGGGTTCTGCTGGAGATCAGGTCAGGTGATGATCAGGTGTGCAGGGTTCTGCTGGAGATCAGGCAGCGTGTGTTGTGAAGCGTGCGGGTTCTTGCACTATAACTGTAGTTCTGTAGAATATTTTTAAAGATATTTTTCTTGTGCTCTTCACAATTGATGTCATCAAAAGCAACTTTTTTAAAAGACTAAAGTGAAGTAAACAGCATTCTTAATCATTGGTGATGCAGACGATGCACTGAACTGTTTGTTTTGTTATCAATTTATTGGATATTTTTGGTGCACCTTTATGATGAGCCTCGTTTATGAAACACGACCGGGATGAATTTCTGTGAATTTGCATGATGCAACAACTTACCCATTAAACTATGGTTTACGATCATTGCATGAGTTGATAATGGTTTTATGATGGTTTAACACACAGAAACGGGTTCTGCTGGTGTTTCTTAAACGAGCCTCGGGTTTTTCCAAATGAGATATTTTCACCTGTGTCAGTGTTTTCTTGAGCAGTAAATCAGGATTTCTCCCACCTGCACTATATTTGGTGCACGAGCACTAAAGTGTTTACAATATTTCCACACAACTGTGAGTCAAACGCTGTGAATAATGGATGTGGACGGAACATCTTCCTTCATACCACACGCAGATGATGAACACAAGCGCGTTTTGCTCGATTTCACTTTTCCAGATGATTTTCTTGGATTATGATGTACATGTGGTTGTAATAAAGATGAGATTTTAATTAGCTTCTCCTGTAAGTGTGTTGTGCTGTTTCTCTGGGATGAAAGAAACCTCTTCTTTTCATTTATAATCTGATTATAACGTTTGTCTGACTTCCCACACGTTGACCAATACTTTTAGATAAAAACATTTACTTGTAGACTGAATATTTCTGACATTTTCAGGCTTGCAAAAATACAGTGTTTTAACATTAATCGTGGAAACTTCAAGACAATTAAACTATATTAATATTTTACTTTTGTTCACAAAGTTTTAACAAGATGTTTTTGGATCAAATTGGAACTGATTCATGTGAAAACTAAATGAATTTGTGTTTTTATTATAGCAGTTTTAACCCTTAAATGATCAGATCTATACAGATCAACTCAAGCATTTCATCACATCTGACTTGTTTTTAATTTGATGACTTTAAATGTTTCTGAATAAAACACAGAAACACAAAATGGAATCCAACAGTAGAAAAGCACAAAATGGACCCAAATAAGAGAAATGTGTGTGTGGTTCATTCACACGCCACTGACTCCACCTGCTGGACACTCACTGTCAGTACACACATCAACATAGACTCACATAAAGCAAAAGTCAAAAAACAAACTGGTTTAATACGTATAAAAAACAACTGGACCAGTCTCAGAAATGTCACAGAATAACAGAAACATTATCAATATCACTGAAGGACATGTGATCTGATCAAACTAGTGCTGAAAACAGAGACAGATCAGATCTACTCTACATAAAACACATGATGTCCATCTGACGTTCTCTGGATGGAACCGGTTCAGCCGTGACGTCCTGTTGTCATAATGTAACACAAATACAGTCTTTATAAAGTCCATTGATGATATTCATCCACACAGACGGGTGTCAGTCCAAACCCTGAACTTCATGCTGCTTGTACGACGACGAGACAAGATTTCCTGAAACGAACAGATTCGTGTGGTTATAGCTGATAATAACGCTAACACCGTCAAATACAATCACACAGAAGCAGCGCAGGGGTCACAGCAGGAATGACAGGGAGAGGGCAAGCGGGAATTAACGGCCAATCACAGCTGAGCTCGAAACCCCGCCCCAAACAAGATCAGGACCAGAATCAGCACCAGCTGAGCCCGTGAGAGGACACAGCTGCGCTCAACACACAGACACAGGGCAAGCGTCCGGCAGGGTCAAGGTAAGCTCTCAGGGTCTTTACCTAGTGCTGGCAGCCCGTCTGCTCTGCTCCTGTCTCTGTCTTTGCTGAGTCTGGGTCTGAGCGAATCTTTACCTTTAGATCCCCCGGCCGGCCCGGCTGCTTTCTTCTTGGATTTACTGTCGCCCTTCACGCCTAGTAACGGGTGAACCTCTGACAGACAGACAGACAGACGTGAGAGTGAGACAGATATTCAGGAGTGTTAACCGTGTCTACATGAAGAAGATTCTCACCGTCGCTCGGAACGCCCTGCAGTTCTATGGTGGTGGTCGGATCTTCTTTTGGGCGGTCCTCCGTCCGCAGACGGCTGGCGCTGCTTTTTTATCTCCTGTGCCGCTGTGAATGGACCCGTCGTCCGCGGCGGCGTTCTGACCCGCGGCGTCCGGCGGCGGTCCGAACGGATTCTCCTCCGGATCCTCCACCTCCGGAGCGATGGGCAGATACAGCAGAGCTTTATAATCCTCCAGCTCCTCATCACTGTGACTCAAATGCACAATAACACACGGACCAATGAGATTTCACTGTGGGCGGAGCTAATAGGAATATAAACATGATCAGCTCATGAGATCTTCACTAACCTGCTGCAGAAAGCTGCTATTGGATCGACCGTGGTGACGTCCACCTCTTCATCCTCAGCGGCGTCGGCACCTGACACACACAAACGCTGATGATGTCAGAGATGAATGATGTCATATGGAGTAAACCTGACACACATTCATCCGTTTCTTACCTGTCTGTTCTGGTTCACTCTTGTCTTCGTCTTCAATGTCAAACTCGGATTCTCTTTCTTCATATTCTACATTCTCATCCAGCTCTTTAAAATCAGGAGCAAACGCACTCCAGTTCTCCTACACAATCCCACACAAACATGTTCAACAAACACAATCTCCAGCTACAGACATCTGCAGATTTTGTGTTGTGTTGTTCTTTACTCACAACTTGATTCTGAGCCCATATGGACACAACACCACTGGAGATGGACGCAATGATGGGTCTCACGGGATGCCACTGGACAAATATATGAATTACTGTAGTCTAGTTGTTTGTCAGACTGCTAGTTAACCATCACAAACTATCATATCGCTTACCGCGACATCTAGCAGGAGTTCTCCTCGTGTCCCGTGAAGGATCTTCACCAGATTCCCGATGCTTTTCTCCCAGATATAGAGCGCGTGCTGCCGTGCGGATCCTGCCACGATGTACTCGCCGTCACCGGAGAAACAGCAGCGCTTCCATGGCGTCCTGTGACAGACACACGTCTCAGATCTGATCAAACCGAACACACACACACAATCCCTTCACTGATAATGTCTCCGTGTGGTTTACCTGTTCACCAGATCCTGAAGTTTCTGCATGGGCTCTGGTTCTCCATCCCGACCGCAGGTGAGAATCTCCCGCCCGTCGTACACGCGGATGATTCTGTCAGCCGTGTTGATCAGGAAACAGCTGCAGGAGATGACGGATAAACGTTCAGTGTTACTTCTTCATTTATTGCTGAGATTTGTTTTCATTAGAATAGGATCAGACGTTGATGTCACCTGCCCTTCCGAGCAAACTCGATGGATTTGATGGCCGTGGTGTTGCTGGTTCCTGTTGTCACTCGAAACGACGCCACGAGATCCTGCGTGTTTGTGTTGAGCACCAGAATCTGTGACAGACAAACATCTAGTGAGACACACAGAAAGATCTATTTTGCACATAAATCGCACAGAACTTGACCTCTGACCTTTCCTTTAGCATTGCCCGTGTAGATGTATTCGCCTCGCCGGTCGAAAGCCGCCACCACGTTCAGATCGGAGTCGTCGTCCACGGGCAGCACCACGTGTTTAGAGTCAGACAGCGTGAGCAGCACCGGCGCTGACTTCATAGGACACACCAGAATCTTATCCCTGAAAAGCATCACATGTGATTGACAGCTCACAGGAATCGCAGCTCATCAGCGGATACTCACATGTCTCTGGGGTGATATTGCAGTTTGAGGATCGGTGAGGGGAAACGAAATCTTTGGTCACAATCTCCCGTCAGGACGTCCCACTGAGACACGATGTTATCCGTGGAGGCGCTCACCAGCTTGTGGCCGTCTCTGCTCCAGCTAATCGACAAATAAACAACCATGAACATAACAAATAATGAATACAGACACCTGATGTGATCGTAAAGGTGCACACCTGAAGCTGAGCAGGCGGGGTGTCAATGTGGCTGATGATTTTGGCAATGCGTGTCAGAAAGTCCCAAATGACGCGATTAGATCCGTCATTGCAGCCGACAGCCAGCAGCGTCCCCCAGCGGTTAAATGTGCAGGTGAGAGCCATACTGATGCAGTCCAGAGTCCCATCTGCCTCCTGTACACACACACATTTACATCAATAAACCTCTTAACAGACTTCTCAGAATAATGGTTTGTATTGTTTCTTTGTACCTCTGGATAATTCTGCCCGAACGACTCTGTGAAACAGAAATAAATGTGTTTAAATACAGTATTGATTATCTTGTCACATTCATAACACATTTTTAAAAACAGATAACTCGTGTATTGACTGATATTTTTCTGATGTACTTTAGTCAAATATAAACAGATGATTTAATATATTGATAATAAATACATTCTGTGATCATTTATATTAAGTTTTGACTGAAAGTGTCTATCAGTTAATACACAGGTCTCAGTGTCCTGCAGTTTAATTCAACACATGTGATCAAGCTAATCAATGTCTTCAGGATCACTAGCATCCTTCAGGCTGGTGTGCTGGAGAAAAGTGGCTCTTCAGGAACTGACTTTGATATACAGCATCATTTACATACATTATATTTCACATAAATAATATACAATTAACCAGACAGTTCATATCAGAGAATAACTACAGTAAAATATAATAATAATAACAATTCATTGAATGAGTACACTACGTGAGACACTGTGCTTGTAATCATCATACTTTGTTACTGTATGTTAATAAACGTGAAAAAGGCGCTAAGAGCAGTTAGCACACAGCTAACACATTTACACAAACATCTTATCTTACCGAGCAACTCCAGATTCATCACTGCTGATTCACAAACACAAACTCAATGATGAAATGCCACAACAACCAAACTATGAATGGAAAACACACAATAACAGGTAATAGTAAAACACTCGCGATGAGCGACTGCAGCGCGACTGGCGCGGAGCTGCGAGGAAGGACCCC
>CM032818.1:957932-970432 GCA_019155185.1 Beaufortia kweichowensis
TGTTTGTGTGTTTCAGGGTTCGACACTGAAGATTTGGCTCCTGGTGTTTGGCCCGGAGGAGAATCAGAAGCTCTGAAGCGCGTAGACAAACACCTCCGACCTGATTCCACTGCTGTGCGACTACACAGCTACACAACATTATACCACTAACAGAACACAAAACACTCATTGAGACTGTGTGTGTGTGTGTGTGTTTCAGGTGTGGCAGGAGAACTTTGAGCGGCCGAAGATGAAGTCCGGTCTTCTGTTGGCGAGTCCTCTGGGTTTAAGTCCGTACCTGCGCTTCGGCTGTCTGTCCTGCCGTCTGTACTACTACAAACTCACTGAACTCTATAAGAAGGTCAGACACACAAACACACACACATTTTTAGTTCATTTGATTGTGTTACACAGATTGTTTGTGTGTCCTCAGGTGAAGAAAACGGAATCCCTCCATCTCTCTCTGACGATAAGATCCTGTGGCGAGAGTTCTTCTACGGCGGCCACCAATAACCCTCGATTCGACCGGATGGAGGGAAACCCCATCTGCATCCATCCCGTGGGACAGGAAGCCGCGCTTGGCAAAATGGGCGAAGCAAAGGCAGGTTTCCCCTGGATCGGCGCCATCATGACCCAGCTGCGTCAGGAGGGCTGGATTCATCATCTGTCCACGTCCGCCGTGGCCTGTTTCCCTGGCGGGGAGATCTGTGGATCAGCTGGGAGGGAGGGCATGAAGGTAAAGACCAGTGCATTCTGGGTAAAGGTGGGATGAGCTCAGGTGTGGCGGTGGATGCGTTGCAGGTGTTTGAGGAGCTCTTACTGGGCCTTGACTGGGAGTGAACGCCGGCAGCTGGCTCTGTCCTCCTGCAGCTCCTTCTTTCAACAGTTCTTTCATTGTTACTGTCCTGTGGCCGGGTTTGGGCCAGGAGAATCGCCCGAATGGAGACTTCGTCAGGTGGGAATACTGCGGTTTAGTAAATTTCACATTTTGCAGATAAATTGCATGTCATTGCTTTATTAAATTCTTGTTAGCTGGGTTTGTGAATGGTTGTGTTCTGGTTTAGTTGAGGTTATGATGGAGGCTGCGGTTTAATCTCTCCCTCTGATTCCAGACATTACTTACCTGTCCTCGAGATTTTCCAGCAAAGTTCATCTCACGACCCTGGGCAGCTCCTGAAGGCGTGCAGGCGGCGCCCGGGTGTGTGATCCGGAGTGGATTACCCCAAACCCATGGTGAACCACCTTGGAGGCCAGTCGACTGAACATCGAGAGGATGAGACAGATCTACCAGCAGCTCTCCAGATACAGAGGACTCAGTAAGACAATCAAACATCAAACATCACAAACCTTCTCCGTTTCCCGTCTGATCGTTTCTCCTCGTGTCCGTCAGGTCTCCTAAGCTACCGTGCCGTCCAATCGCAGCGGAGGAGATGAGCACGAGCGAAGGTGGAGGAGGCGCGGCGTCTCCAGCTACGCGCATGGGAGGATCAGGAGCCGGCCTTGGCGTCTCACCGTGAGTCTCGTGACGTGTGGATGAGTGAGTGTGGAGGTGAGAGAGAGGCGTCTGTAATCTTTCTCTGCGTGTCCGCCAGGGGAGGCGGAGAAGAGCCGGCGGGATCTGGGCGGAGTCAAGCCACGAGACACCTTCGCAGCTCTCAGTGAGATCCCAAACCATCTCCTCCACGCCAGCACATACAATCAGATTTATAAGATTGAGTTTCTGTTTTCCCCTGCAGGCCACCGTACATCACCCTACACTACATCACAGAGAGATCTCCATCAGTTCGCCGTACCACATCAGCCGGGTATGAAACGTATTTCCCACATCAACAACACATCAGGAAAACTCTTTCTCTTATTGTTTTGTTATTTGTGTCTTCAGGACGTTTGACTCGCGTGAGCAGAACAAAGAAAGAGAAAGGAAGACGCCGAGCACAGCGGTTGCGAGGGGTGACAGTGGCCTCTCCTCTTCTGCACGAGGACAAGAAGATGAGGTCAGTCAAAGATCAAAGGTCAAACAGAAAATACCTACTTAAACATCATTTAAGTGATCTCGTTTTGAAACTGTGAATCCATCAAATATAAGAACGTGTGTGTGTTTGTTTTTCAGAAACGGTGAGATGACGGAGGGGTGTGGTCATCTCTTCTTAAGCTCCACCCACTGATAGACTTAAATCATGTTTTATACACTTCCCTCTTGTGCTCTTAAGGGTCATTTTAAAATTGTTTTTTAAAAAGTATCCAGATTATGGCATACAGACAATTTATAATGTTCTTTTATGGCGATTAAACGTTGAAAGTTGAATTATTGTCCCAGACTATTGATTTTAAAAATCAAAGGGATAAATAATGCTCATCTAAATAATTGTCTCTTTGAAATGAAACAAGTATAAAAGGATCTGTCCACGTTAAATGTGGAGCGGATTACTGGACGGTCTGTTTCAAAACCAAATATTGACCAGAAACCAGCTGAATGTATGAAGACTTCCACGCTGATGCTGTCGATCATGTGTACACCTGCATCTGTTGCCATGGTGACGGAAAGTCACACTGATGTTCTTGTCGTTCCTGGACGTGACACGTTCGGGTCCAAACTGTAAATAATGAATCTGTAGATCTTTTCTCTTGTTTGCTTGTATTTATTTAGTCGTGTGTGTTTAGTGTTTAGATTTATTTGCACGAGTAAAAACGATCTTGACTTTGTTTTATAGGTCTTCCATCATTCATCTTCAACTTTATTTCCCCCCGTTATTTCTTTTGTACTTTATGAAGCTGTATCATTTTTACTGCTTGTGTTTTCATTTTACTGAATATTGGTAGATGTTTGGAATATTGGTGATAAACTCTATGGTACCAGCATCTGTTTCTCGGTCTGTAGATTTCATCTTTCTGCAAATAAAACCAGTTCAACATAATACTCTTTATATAGTCTTTTTATATTCAAAAATCTTATGAAGTGATCACATACTGTTATATTATTTGTTTAGGGTGTCACTGATTAAAGTTAAATGTTATAGTCAATGATCAGGTGTTGATGAACTGATATCACACAGGTCAGAAAGTTACGTGGTCTGATGTGTGTTTCCAGTAGAAATTCAGATGAGAAAACAAAAATCTGACCAAAGCATAAAAGTTTTAAGATCAGCAAAGATCATCATCAATGCACTTAAGAGGTTTATATTAATGAAAACATTTTGGCTGAAAGCTTTTTACATGACTTTATTTCTTCAAATAATATACAGTATATTGGAATTTATAATACAAAATGTGAGCTGACAGTAAGAGCTTGATGAAATGATTCAGACACACACAAAACATCACAGATCAATGTGTCTTTGGTGTTTGATCATATCAGCATTAAAATGTCATAAGAAATCCCATTGATAACATGAAACGTTCCATAGACACGTGTCTGCTGGTGATCCTTCAACTTTACATAATCGTTAGACCAAAGTTCAATGCGGAATGACATCATCCTCCTCCTCTTCTTCTTCACTCTGATTTGTCTTTTCTTTCTCTTTCCTGTAATGCTTGCACTTTGTCGTGGCTACTTCGCTGACCCCATCATTGGACCGCGCCCTGCCACCACAGAAACTCCGCCTTTCACCAGGCCGTCGCCCACTGACAGGACGGAGCGGTCCCCAGCTGATTTAGTCATCTCCAGACTTTTTTACCGCCTAGCCATGTGACTCCGCCCACCGTTGCTCCACCACGCCTTTGTGACGCTGAACAGACCGCCGGTCACCCGCCAGATCATCTCGGCGGAGCTACTGGGATGCGCCTTACTGACATCTGATGGAAAATAAAGACAGAACATGCACAACTATGTTGGTTTTCACTTAGGGAACGCATGAAGCTCTTTGCATCATCCACATATTTTTTCAGAAAAGCAAGCAGAAATTCCCAACACACACACACACAATACAGCTTAAGGGTGCGAAATAACCCCCAGACAATATATAACACTGAAATATGAAACAAACCTCCAAGCGGCTCATCTCCTGGGACCGTCATTTACCAGATGCTCATGCATACATGTGTGTGTGTGTGCGTATATTCAAATCTATTTCACTGCACATTAGACAAATTTCCGTGCTACAAAGCATTTTACACCATATATAACAGTAGTATGTAGGTGTACAAATATGTATTTGCGCCTACAGTGAGCTGTGTGTGTTTGTGTATCTGCAGTCTGTTGTGTGTGTGTTGTGGGTGTCAGAAGTCTGTGTGTGCACGCGTGTGTACCTGTAGTCTGTGTGTGTGTGTGTACCTGTAGTTTTGCTGTGTTCGCATACGTGCGGCGTGGTATACCCGTGTGTTTGTGTGTGTGTGCGTACCCGTAGTTTGCTGTGTACGCGTGTGTGTGTACCTGTAGTTTACTGTGTGTGTGCGTTGCTGTACCTGGTTAATGCGTAGCTTTAATGCACCTGTGTACCTGGCTTTTACTGCACGCGTGCGCTTACAGTGGCACCTGGTAGTTTATATTGTGCGTGTACCTGTAGTTTGCAGCATATGTGTATGTGTGTGTATACCTGTAGTTTGCTGTGTGTGTGTGTATGTATGTGTGTGTGTGTGTATACCTGTAGTTTTGCTGTATCTGTGTGCTCCAGTGTATACCTGTAGTTTGCTGTGTATGTGTGCGTTCTGTTTCCTCTGTTTCATATGTTGAGCTGCTCAGACGCTGAACTTCTTAATTCACACTCTAAAACAACAGAAAACTGTATAAAACTTCAAAGACACACAACAGATCAAGCTTTTCGTTCATGGCAAACAAAGCAGAATTACATGATGCGTTACACAAATAAACTGCTAACTTCTATCACAACAGACACAAATTCTTAAAGTCAATAATCCTGTCTGGCAGGAACAAATATCTCGATTTAAAACAACACGACTGGACTCTTATGAGCAGAGATTCTATGCACATATAAAACATATGTTTAACAGCAAACACACCGCTATTAATGACTTATAAATAAACTTACCGAAGATTAAAAGCGACTGTAAACCAAATGTAAACATACAGACTAATGCGCACACATTATCCTTAGGACACAAACATTTACATCATTAACTCCACTATATAACATTGAAAACACTTTCTGATGATAATCCTTAAACTCTGGCTTATTTACAGCACATTCGACATCAGGTGCACAATTATTACAAATAAGAGATGTTTATAAACTGGCACAGAGATAAATAAAAAGAGTATTTAGAAAAACATACTTTATAAGTACACAGAGAAGGTGCGATGTGCTCACCTTCACCATGATTACGTCTCTCTCTCAATCTCTCTCACTCTCTCTCTCTCTCTGTGTCTCTCTCTCTCTGTGTCTCTCTCTCTCCCTCTCTCTCTCTCTCTCTCTCTCTCTCTATGTCTCTCTCTCACTGTGTCTCTCTCTCTCTCTGTGTCTCTCTCTCTCTCTCATGCACTTGTTTGCTACTTCATTTCACTTCAGTCACTCGCTATTAATCGTCTGATGGGGAGTTTCATGATGTCTGCCTGATGTCTGCTGCTCTGCCGACGAGTTATGCGTAAGGCAAAGGGATCCAGTATGGAAATATATTATTATTGCCAAAGACGCGCCTCATGAATATATCATCACATGCAACAGGACACCTGCTCTGTATTCGCATTCGATTGGTCGAGAGGGAGGCGGAGGGGAAGTGGGCAGGGCCAGAGCTTTGTTTGCAGATATTAATAAGATTGAAGCGATTGGACATGCTGGTATATTTACATTTAAAGAGTTAAAATACCATAAAAAATACATATAAAATAAACCAAAAACATCGCAGTAAGAAGAAGAAATCCACTAAAATATTGCTATTGTATTTTTACTATCATAAAACCATGATTAATTTATTAGGGTAGCTATAATAAATAATTTAGAGCTATTATAAAACCCTTCTTGTGATATATTTCGATATAATTGTAAAATACAACGTACTTTAATGTAATACACTTGAATGACAAAGTTGGTTTCATAACATGTATTTTATTATTACTACATATTCATGACAAACACAAGTCAGATGTGAGTCTGTATACAATTATATTTGTCTGTGTGTGTTAACAGATAAATCAATGATGTTCAGATGATCTTCATGCACAAAAATATAAAATCAACATACATTACATACAGTTTTTTTGACTCATAATGGCTGCTTATAATCACCATCATCATTATCATTATTATCATTATCATCATTATCATCCCATTATCATCATCATCATTATCTCACATGCTTTTATGACCCTCACTGGTCCAGTCTGATGTATCTGAGGTCACATGACTTCACTGCTGAGTTCAGACAGACGGCTGCAGGGATAGAGATGAGCCTGATGGTCCCGACCGCTACTGAAACTTTTGGATGTGCTGTTAGTCTCCACCCCCTCCGTAGGCTCCTCCTCCTGTAGCTCACGCTTAAGTCCCGCCTCCATCAGGTCTTCTGATACCTCTGACAGGTGACAGATGATGATCAGAGCACTGGGACTCATGAATCAGTGTGTTAATTATATCTTTATGAATGTGTTTGTACCTCGTGTCAGTTGTGCTGTTTTCTGCTGTTCGGTGTGAATCTGACACATGAGAGATAAATTCTTCTGACTCGCTTCCAGATGACACACCATTGGATGAGGATAGTCCTTACCTGCACACACGCACGCACACACAATTACACATATTACAGTAATGCATTGGTCAGGTATGAGTGTTTGGCGTCTTGTGTACCGATAACACAGCCAGCGTTGAGCTGAACGTCTTCTGGAGCTTTCCACGGCTCATAAATATATTGAGAGGGAAAATTCTTCAGCACTGGAAGATATTTCCTACAGATTAAAACACACAAGCATCGTTTTACTGAATTGAATTCTGAATTGTGAATGAATTTAAAAGCCAAGATCTGTCTGTGTCAAGCTGATAAGAGGGTCACACCTGAGATACCGTCCCTCCGGGTCGGTCCGACGCCCGAAGCGAACCGGACAGAAGATTCTAGTGTACTTGTGGAAGAAAGCGCTGGCAGATAACCACATCCAGTTCCCAGCGTTCACACTGTAATCTGCGTCTAACAGGTACTCTTCAAACACCTGCACGCGTGAAATAATGTACATGAACGCTTGATAAAAACTACCCATAATGCACTGCGGTCTTTACCTTCATGCCCTCCTCCCAGCTGATCCACAGATCTCCCCGCGTCAGGAAACAGGCCACGGCGTGACGGGACAGATGATGAATCCAGCCCTCCTGACGCAGCTGGGTCATGATGGCGTCGATCCAGGGGGAAACCCGTCTGAGCCTGATGAAGAGAATTCAGTCAGTCCTGTTCACATCACGTCTGTACGTGTGAAAGATCGACGCTTCTCTTACGGTTCTCCATTTCTCCAGAGCGTCAGGGTCGCTTCCAGCCGATCTGAAGGCAGATGGGGTTCTCTCGCATACGGGTGAAGTTTGGAGTGACCGATGCGACGGTGTAGAAGAACTCTCTCCAGAGGACCTGACCCTGCAGGGACACGGGCGGCAGCGAGTGATTCCTGGACTGCATGCGGAACATGACGGGTGAGAACGTTAGGGTTATGTGTAGACAGCATGACGGTACACTGAGGTTCTGCGTTTCATGACCTGTGCGTAGATGCTGGCGAGTCGATGGTAGAACGTGCGGACGGACAGACAGCCCAGACTCAGATACGGACTGAGACCCGTGGTGCTGGGCAGAAGAGAGTTAGGAACTGTTCGTGGTTTTGAGACATTTGCCACCCAACCCTGGAGCAAGAGTGAGAGAGATGATATCGTTTAGGGTTTTATATACAAACTGTGAAATGTGTTGCGTGAGAGAGAGAGAGAGAGACAGAGAGAGAGACACACAGAGAGAGAGAGAGACACAGAGAGAGACACAGAGAGACACAGAGAGAGAGAGAGAGAGAGAGAGAGAGAGAGAGAGAGAGAGAGAGAGAGATCGTTTAGGGTTTTATATATCAAATTGTGAAATGTGTTGTGTGTGTACCTGACTCTGAGATGTTGTTGAAGTCTTCTTAGGGCTGTGTCTCTCCACCAGGCCACAGAACCTCAGACTGAACCTGCAGACCTAAATCCTCTAGCGACGGGATCCTGAAGATCCGCCATGATCCGGCTCAGGAGGGCTCGGACATCTCCTGCACACACAGACACATTTACATTTAAACATTACATTTACATTGTTTTAGGAAATAGTTTCGATGTGGGTTAGTGTTGAATATGATTCTTACAGAAAGTCGTCAGCTGTGATCTCTCGCACAGGTTTCTCTGGTTCACCCAAAACAGACAAAACCTGCAGGAACTTCTTATAGGTGAGAGGAGAAGATCCACCGTTAATCTTTACAATCCTGAAAGCAAAAACAAAACACACATCAGCACACAAACACACTCATACACAGAACATTATATAATCTGATGACATCACACCTCCTGACATCATAGCGTGAGCGACCCGCGTGTGTGTTTTAATTCCCCGCTCCTGCGTCAGGATCTCAATCTCTCTGTCCATGCGTGTGTAATGCGGTTCTACCTCAGTGTCATAGCTGATCTGAGTCACGTTCCACCGGCTCACGAGATCTCGCAGGACGGCGAGCGTGGAGCCCTGCAGGACGTACAGCCTGGAGCCCAGAGCCCTCAGACGAGCGTCCAGATCCTCCAGAGTCTGCAGGATGAAACGCCCATGCGCACCCCACAGCGGAAACCCTCCATGAACTCACGGTCCAGTATGTAGACAGGTACAGGATGGAGGAGGACTCCAGCCCCCAGCAGAGAGGGGTTTCATGCAGACGAGACCCCACGGAACAGATGGACCGGTCGCGGTCCTCATGATCTTCTGATTCACAGCTGTAAAAATGTGCAAGAAACATGGTGTTACTATAGTACATGAGAGAAGAGAGAGAGAGAGAGAGAGAGAGAGAGAGAGAGAGAGAGAGACAGGATGAGAGACAGAGAGAGAGAAGAGAGAGAGAGATAGAGAGAAAGAGATATAGAGACAGAGAGAGACAGAGATATAGAGAGAGAGAGAGAGAGAGAGAGAGAGACAGACGAGAGAGCAGAGACAGAGAGAGAGATAGAGAGAAGAGAGAGAGAAGAGAGAGACAGAGGAGAGAGAGACAGAGAGAGAGAGAGAGAGAGAGAGAGAGAGAGAGAGAGAGAGAGAGAGAGAGATAGAGAGAGAGAAGAGAGAGAGAGAGAGAGAGAGAGAGAGAGAGAGAGAGAGAGAGAGAGAGAGAGAGAGAGATTTTATAATCATCTCTCTCTCTCTCATATGGAATAAATTCGCATAAATAAAAATAATACATCTAGTTACATTTATTGAGTTAAATTACAACATTTCAATGATGACTTTTGAACGACTTCAGTAAACAAACCTCATCACTCACCTGCAGATCGCCTCAATCACCCTCTAAACACAATTAAACATCAGAATCCGCGTGAATAAACACGATTACCGATCATTTAACATAAACTAGTTATTATATAATAATAATAATCGATCACAAACCCGGACGCGACGCAACACACTTCACGTCTCAACAAGCCGGCTCTCCTCGCGTCCTATTGGACGAGAACATCCATGTGGTGTGTCAATACGGTTTCTGATTGGCTCACCGTAACTGTCAGTCAAATGTTACACCGACGATGGCGTTCTGTGTTTACGTTTTTAAAAATGAAATTTAATACGTTTTAAACTCAGAAATTAGTTAATTGAGTACGTGATTGTAGATTCTTTATAGATTGTTTGTATAAAGATGTTTGTGTGTGTGTGTAAATAGGTCAAAGCACGGAATGTGGGTCAACAGCGCCGCGAGCAGTAGTGCACGGCGCATGCGCGAACACGAGTTTCATAATGCTGCTTTTAGACATTTATGAGGATAAATACATAATAATGAGACAACAGTCGTACAAACAAGTGCTTTAGTAGGTTACAAAGTTGCGTAGTGTTAATTACCTGTTAAGAGGAAAGTTACCTAGGATTTGTATCAGTAGAGAAAGTGGTTAAAGATGTTAAGCCCTGCTGTTATTTAATAATTCACCCTAAACAACACCTGCATAAAATTGTTTACGTGAACATTACGCAGAGCATGATTTTGGTACGTATTTTAAACTCTACATTTTCCCTTACATTACTTTTACAATTATGTTTGTTTTTATACGATTGACTGCTCCCACAATGTTGGTTACTTCAGATTTTACTATAAATATACTATACAATTAAAGAAAAAAGAACTGATTTATATTAATTTATTAGAAATATGAGTTAAGCTTTAACATATAAAAACAGCACAGAGTCTGACCACTAGATGGAGCCCAAACACACACGAATAATTCAATAAATCAATTCATTTTGTATGTATTATATGTTAAAATGTTTACATCTATGAAATGTATACAATTATTTTCTATAATCATTTTTTATTACTTTACGTGTTTTTGAATGAGTTTCTGCATAGGTGAAGAATCCTCATTGTGGGCGTGTTCATATATGATGACTCCGCCCACCGGTGAGACGCACGTTTGTTCACATCAGAGGAGATTCACTGACAGTTTGTGTGTCAGAGACAAAACAGCAGAAAATAAACACACACTTCATCTAACAGTGAGTATTAAAACACACACAGCACAACACCAGCCACACTAACACATAACATACACAATTATAACTAAACTCGACACACTAAATACACAAACACACATATTAAAGAACACAAACTCTACGCATGTGACTTTCTCAAACAAAATGTGTTTGTAAATGTGTCTAAAGTTAAAGTGTGTGAAAGATGAAGTGTGTGTGTTCTTGTGTTGTCTGAAGGTTGTTTCTAGGTATTTAATGAATGTTGTGTTATTTTTGTGTGATTTGATAAAGTGTGTGTGTTGTGAGCAATGACACAGTCATTTCCTCAGTGTTTGTGTCCGGCTGACCTGCTTTATCTGACTTGTAATTCTAAAACCGAAACAAATCACTGGAATATTCCTGACATTCTGTGTGTGTGTGATGTGTGTCTGTGTGTGTCTGTGTGTGATGTGTGTGTGTGTGTGTCTGTGTGTGTGATGTGTGTGTGTCTGTGTGTGTGTGTGTGATGTGTGTGTGATGTGTGTGTGTGTGTGTGTGTGTGTGTGATGTGTGTGTGTGTGTGTGTGTGTGTGTGTGTGATGTGTGTGATGTGTGTGTGATGTGTGATGTGTGTGTGTGTGTGTGTGTGTGTGTGATGTGTGTGTGTGTGTGTGTGTGTGTGATGTGTGTGTGTGTGTGTGTGTGTGTTACACTGTTGTGTTTCCAGCTGATATTCTGTTGTGTAGGCAGACGTTGACACTGATGAAGAAGATCAGCTCAATGTTCTCAACACACAGGAGAAACACACAGACACACACACACACACACACACACACACAAGAAGTTGAAAGAACATGATGTGATATTCTTTAAGAACAACAGAAATGAGATTTAGATAAATTCAGAGTTGTTTTTTCTCTTCCTGGAAGTGACATTTGTTTTAAAACATGTTTTCTTTAATAGTTTGATTGTGACAGAGCTGATGAATCTGACGATCATTGTCGTCATATAGGCTGTTTGTGTAATGATGTGCGTCACATCAGATCTGATGAACTTTCCTTTAACACAAACACACACAGGTTGTGGTTTTCCAGTCTCAGGTTTGATTGTTCATTGTCTGTTTCTGAGAATGAACTCATTGTATCTCTCAGGTGTGCGTGTTATATTGTGTTACTCCAGGTTGTTTTTGTGTTTGTTTGTGTCGTGTTAGAGAGCGTGTCGGAGTCGAGCACACATCAGCCGGTGCAGGCGAGCGCGGCGTCTCCGTCAGGTGCTCATGACAGATCTCAGCTGTTCTTTGAGTATCTGCTGGTGGTCAGTCTGAAGAAGAAGAAAGATGGAGAAGCTTATGAACCTCACATCACATACCAGTTCCCAAAGGTCAGAATAAACCACACAAACACACACACACAGATGTCACAGCGTGTGTGTGCTCAGTCATATGTGTGTTTGTGTAGCGTGAGGTGATGGGACGTCTACAGCGAGAGGAAGAGGAGAGATGCATGAGAGCCGTTCAGCTCTTCTGCTTTCCAGATGGGATCAACTGGGCTCCTCTGACACAATACCACAGGTACACACACACACACAGACACACACACACACACACAGACACACACACACAGACACACACAGACACACAGACACACACACACACAGACAGACACACAAAACCACAGGTGCATTTTCACACGTCTGCACTTCAGACACGCAACACTTGCAGCATTCATTGAAATCAAGTTTTAAATGATATACTATAAGACTCTATAAAAGTGTTTTGTGTTTATATAAGTGTTGTAACAGATGAATCAGACTCTTATGGGTCAGTGATTGTGTTTGTCATAACCGTCAATACACTTAAACAGTAAACATCAGCAGATCTCTCCATCACGTGATGTGTTATTGTTTTATGTGTTCTTCATCATTCGCAGTGAGACATTCTCATTTGTTCTGAC
>CM032818.1:975432-978685 GCA_019155185.1 Beaufortia kweichowensis
ACTAATAATGTATCTTTATTTGATATTATTGTTTAAATAGATGAAAGTGTTATAATATTTACCTGTCAGATATCACATTTTATATCCTCTCGGAATGAGTTTTTATGTCTTTTATCAGTTTAATGTTTAAGTCTTCCGTTCATTTTCTTGATGTTTGTCTCGCGTTTTAGTTCCGGTGAGCGTCACGAGACTCGAGCGCGCGAAGGACCCGGATGTTGCGCAGATCGGCGGGGCGCCAGTGCGGTGAAAATTCAACACATAACATTATAATTTGGGCTAAACAATGTATGTACATATTATTATTTTAAAAATTGACATTTTTACACCATGCAATGACGTAATATCTAGGAAAAATTTAATGTAGTACATCAGTTCTGTTTAAAATGAGCTTGCACATTTCCTGATTTACTTAAAAACATAAAACAGCAGTTATCATAAATATAGCAATCTTTATTTTACAGGTGCTTTTATTCAAAAACCAGAGCAATGTTACAATCAAACCAATAGTTTGTCATGAGTGAGAAACAGGCGGTTTAACATCACTGAAAACAATGACCGAGGGCTTAAATCTGCTTTCTCTCTTTAAAGTGAAAAACTTTGAGGATTTGGCAACAAGCAAAGTCTAAGAAAATGAAACCAAGTGCGAGTCATACTGTAAGAGATGAATACAACAACACAAACATACTGAAACTCTCATACTGGATCTGACAACAACTGTGAAACTCAATAATGTAGAAGATAGCAAACATTTGCATTGAATGACATTAGAGTAAAGCAGTAAAATATATATTGTGTGCAAGTCAAACAAATCATCTTATTTATAAACACAATATCATGATTACTGAGATTTCATTCTTCATAGGACTCATAATAAAATGTTTTTGTTCTTCAGGACAACATCTCAAAAGTCATTTAATGATCTGTTTTCTGGGTGGCAGCGTCAAGCTGTTCTACAAACTAACATTTACATATTTTTTACATTATGTAAATTGCCTGAGAATGACATTGAGCAATAAAGAACCATGTAAAGAAACCAGAACAACAGGCAGGTATCAAAATATGCGATTAAGGCAAATGTTCGACAATCAAACAAATCAATTCAGCAATTTACAGATGAATTCATGACTTACTGTTAGAAATCTCACATGATTATTTCTCCAAATATAGAGATTTACATTTTCATGACTGCGAAACAAGAAGTATGTTAGAATAAATTTCAAACATCTAAATACTTCAAAGTCTTTCAACTTTCTGATACTGTAACAAGTTCATTCTTGGCATTTAGAATTCAGAACATTTTGTTTTAACACAGACAGAATAAGATAAAACTGAACTGGAAGAACCTCAAAATCGATCACAACGTGAGTCCTATAACACCCCAAAATCACAAAAGAAGAATAAGAAATTATAAATAATGAAGACTAATTCATCAATGATTAAAACGGTTTAAATTGTTATAATTAAACACATTTAAAGCCTCTTTATAATTTTCTTTCATTCTATTAATGAGAGTTTGGGAGTGAAATGTTATTCATTCTTGATTTTGGGACAGATATTTGATATGATCAATGTTAGTATAAAGATCCACCACAAACTAGATTCTGTCTGTCTGCTGTGATTCATTCCTGAAACAAAACAAATTAAGTGCTTTAAATCTAAAACTCAATGTCTTCATATTCTTCAAATACCAGATTGAGAAACAGTAAATGTGTAAATATGACCTGACTGATGAAACACGAGCGAGCTGCTTTAACACAAACTATACAAGTGCATAAAAATAACAACAGAGAGATGAAAACATATCTGTATTTATATTAATAGCAGCGGTTTATAAACGTGAAAAACAATTCCTTGATGTGAGAAGGAGTCACATGAAGCGTTCAAACCCTGTCAGAGCAATGCATCATGGGTAATTCAGAGCAAACATTTTCATCTCTGTTATCAACTTAAAATAATCAAAAGAAAAGTGACCCGGGCTGAAAACTCATTCATTCGAGTTCATTCATTCATCTTTTGTTCAGGAAACTGCATTAGTCTCATGTCAATAATCTCATTCGTTCTCGTTTAGTCTCAGCAGACGTACAGTAACGGGATGAAAGTGCAGAAAGATGATGTCATGAACCCACGTGTCAATCAAACTGCTGTTTCCTGGCAGGGGTCAGAGGTCACTCGACCGGCACCGAACTCTGTAGTTTGATTCTGAAGGCAGATGCGAGATGAGAGGCGATCTCGTTACACACGCTGATACAGTAGCGCCAGATCGAACAGGGACAGAATCTGACCAATAAAAACACACGTTCATTAACATACAGACGTCTTAAAGACACAAAAACAGACGTGTGATCTTACCAGAGAAATCCACAACACCAGATATTCATCAATAAAGCTGTTGAAATATTGATCCAGAAACAACAGGCCTGGACCCAGAAACGCCACGTCATGAAGGTGCATCTCACTTTTGGTCATATGAGCCACCTGTAAAACACACGAGCGGCTGTAAAACATCACCGTAAACATGAAGGAGAATCAGTGAACGTCTCTGACTCACCACCAGTTTATTCGTTATTTTAGCAGAGACGAAGCCAAAGGCCAGAATATAAAGACACGGATGTTTCTCAAAGAGCCGGACGGCAGATTTTTTATAAATCATCATGGCGAGGACGATGACAGAGCCGATGTGAAGGACGGGAGACAACACGCTCGTACCCTGAAACACAAACAAAACCTTCAGACAACCAATGCAATGTTGCATTTGAACTTCTGTTCATGTTGTTGATGTACGTACCGCTATAGTAGACCCGTTTTTCCCCACACCGCCTGTAAATATGATTTTGAAGTAATTGGTACATGAGAAAACAACTCCAACAAATGTGCAAAGCGCTGGAATTATTTTCATTTGGATGTTTATTATGGGGACCTGTCGAATACAAGAACACAGATTCTTAAATGCACAACAAACATTTATATTGTTTTAGTAACAAATTACATACAAAACACAACACAAAATATTACATTAGATTCATGATGTCTTGCAGAACTGTTACGATTATCATACGTGTTATAATCATAAGACAGACAGACAGACACATGCGTTTGACGTGTAAGTGTTTAATGATGTCATCAGAATTACCGGTGACTGCCAGAAAGCCGATCCACACAGCAGCCAGAACATACATGAGAATAATGAAGATCTGAACTTCTGTCACATCAATACTGAGCGAAGAGTGTTACATCACAAACACACACAATAATT